>JAJVSH010000012.1:2249481-2387425 GCA_021460005.1 Tetramorium alpestre
TATATATATTAATTGTTATGTCATAAAGATATTAAATAAATCGTAAAATAAATAAATCAATTTGTAAAATTAAGTCAATACACTTTGTATCACTTTTATCATATGAATACGATCAAGAAACAAAATTCTTCTTCAAAATATTTCAAACAGCGCGACACGTTCTATTACCGATGTTTACAGCTTGTTATCAGCGATCATCCTTTTCACGATCGCCTCTTCAGCTAATTAAGTTGTCAAAAAACGAGAAACAGAATTACAATTAGTTTGTATAACAGACTCAGTCTATGTTATTATTTCGTAAGAATGTAATGTAAACTAATTTCGTATTCGCTCTCCGCGACACGTAGATATTGGATGCGGCACGAAATGCTCTGGCTGCTCGCTTCGAGCAACCCAGTCGCGAAACTGTTGATAAGAGACTAAAAGAGAGCGCGCGATTGGGAGTAGCGGATACGCGCCTACGACGACATGTCCAACTACCTTCGCGGATCTTTCCGCGGTTCGCACTTGCCAGACGAGAGCTACCAAGTATCGCACTCGTTCGGAACCGGTTTCAGTGCGTTGGCAACGCGAGTACTTCTCTTAGGATCGGACGTATTACTCTCGTTTAATGCTCAATACCCGTCCATCCCGCGAGTACTCTCGATTCTCCCGCGTTCACGCTCGCAGAGCACTTCGTTCCAGAACTGCGAGATTTTATTACCACACCTAGACCGTTTCGAGGCAGATACCGTGTAGACGATGAACGTCTTCATTCGCAAGCGAGCGAAAAGAAAGAGGAAGACATGCGAGAAAAGGACGAGAGAAAATGTGTTTCAAGTGCATATTATGGCATTTGGCATTTCATGCGATAGTTCATTTAAAAGATATATATCAATTACAAACATATGTAATGATTGCATTGAAAGTGTAACGTTCTTTCCTGACAATGTAGCATTCATCATCAAAATTTCTTTCGCGATCTCATTCATCTCATTCGTAAAGTTTTACCACGTACGACTACTAAATACGTACAATGTATTTAAATGTCAAATTATATTTAAATTGATTCCCTTAAATTGCGATCTAATAGTGTTTGCAATAAAAGCTGCGAACAAACCCGTCAACACAGTTTGATGTGGCAGACAAAGCGTAGCCCTTGCTTGGTTTACGTGCGGAAGGCACTAATCCAGTTTAAAACCCGATACGAGTTCGCCTCGTTGTTTCCGATGCTAAACACGATACTTGGTCAGTGCAAGATGCCGCGGGATTTTACGACCTAGAATGTTTTGAAACGAATACACCTCGCAGTTAATAGCTGTCTTCGCGCGGCACTTTGTTACAGTTTTGACGACCAATCGTCGAAAGTGTCCGCGAAGATATATGCACTAATTACGCGTAGAATATACTATTTGCCAACTGTCAGGTTATAATTTCGCTAAGAAATGCGATCCTTTCTCACAGTATCCACTCTTCGATATTAAACTTTATGTTCATCGATTCTACGTTTCCAATCGAAATGATTTTTAGCACGCTAATTCATCCAGTCATAAGAAGATAAAAAGCATGGTTCGCTTCTTTCTCATCGCATATTCAATACTAAATATGATACAAAATTATATCAGCTTGTGATAACGTTCAATTTCGGATATGATATCGCTTAATGTAAAATGCAAATATATAGTTCAATGATGCATGATGCCGTGAATAAAATTTATGAGCAATTAGGCGTTATTACGGTAACGCGTAACGATAGTGCAGTACTACTATGAGATTTTATGATTACGTCTTAGAATATATTTGCGACAAGTGACAAGAAATATGGATATCTTCATCTGCAAATGAGTTTCCTCTCAATTCCCTCTCGGGTACTATCTCGTCATGGACTCCACTAATCATCGAGTTATTACGTAAAATGCTTGCCTGTAGCTATGTGTATCAATTATCGGTTACTGTACAATTTACTCTTAACACGATCTCTGTAGAAATTATAGTCTGGTAACATAAGATTACTTTTTTTATCAAACATCATTCTTGAATAAACAGAGCGACTGTTTAATGTCTGAATCTTATTTCGCACGTAAAAAAATTATAAATAAACATTTCAAGCACAAATTATACCTGCAAGATTTTATTCAATCGATTAAAATTGTTATAGAGTTAAGTCTCTTAAAGACAGACCACATATAAATATAGTTTAAAGTTATACCATTATATCATCTCAGACTCTACATTCGATTTATTTTCTTTCCACTATTACATTATTACATAAATATGTTATATATATTGCATATATAAACTTCACATCTGCAATCGTTTCTCAACGTTTTTCTTGAATAATTTAAGTGTATTCTATTGCGTTTTATCTTGATATGCGTGTTTTATACGCATGTGTCGCAAACCAATCATGGTCTGCATTTAAGAGTTAACTTGATTCGCAAACTTCGTTGCCTTCAGCAAACTCTCGTAGTGCAATGCGGTTTTACTTGAAACCATGCATCTGCGGGCTCGGTCCAGATAAAACCACTCATCGGGAACGCAGAGCGAGCGATCTCACGAGTCGCCAAGTCCGCAGAAAGAGAATCAACCTTCCAGTTTTTCTATCTATTATCTATTACCGGCGTGTCAAGCGATCGGTCTTTACCGGCGACGATTTCGAATGTATAAATGAATATACCGCGAGGCCCGATGCCAGAACTCGTTCAGAACCGGTTCCCGCCTGGTGTCGATGCAACGACGATGGGACGCATTTCTTTCTGTGCATCGGCTACTTTCGTTTTCACGACACCTCCGATCGCTTTGACACGGAACGAGTGCGGAATGCGCGCCCGATGTGCCATCCAGGCAGATGGGACAGGCGCGAGGCTCGCGGGATTCGCATAAGTTTTATTCGACGTTTCGAGCAACCATCGCGAACAAGATTCCTCGGAAAATAACTTTAGCAGTACTTCAGTTTAGCAACAAACTCTCCGAGAATTTTGCGAATGTAATTGATAACACTTTTTTTTTCTTAATTAAAGAATCATGATTTGCGTGATTTACACGATCTGCGTGACTTCTGATCATCGATATATGATCTTGAAACCTAACTATCAAATATTTAACTCTATTCCTCCGGCTATTTTATTATATAATCTTTTCTTAACAAAATGTAATGATAATATTTTTAAATGGTAATAAGACCAAAAAGAACTAAACGCTAACAAGGGAAGAATATGTAAAATGTTGTAACATTTATCAATGTCAAGTACGATTAAAGAAACAAATTATAACTGAAATTATTACAAGAAACATTCAGTAACTTTATAATAAGATATGTACAAAAAATATTGTGCCAATTTTCTTCAGTTTGCCTCCAGTTTACAGTTAACTGGTTCTGATTAACAGTATTTCTGACGAGAAGCCATTAGTAATTAGCTACATTGACGTCATAAATTGTGCAAAAGTCGTTCGATTACGCCGATAACAAATTGCAAATGATCCACATAAGATGCATTTACCGAGCTGTTTGGCAATCTACTCGGCTCATAAAGGACTAATTAATTAAACATTCTCACTATGTAAACGAACTGCCGCGAATTCACGCTGGGTTCACTCGTTGAAACCAATTAAAACAACGCGATACAAATGAGCACGACGGACCTGTTTTCTGCCAACACTCGGGATTTAATTTCGTCCGACGCGACAGTCTCTCTCTCTCCGCGATCGCCAGGTTCTTTACAAGATCGACTGGATAAAAAGCAATTGCGCTCATCGTTCGCAAAATGACAGGCACTATGCGCTCTTAATATTGCTATACATCGTTCGATCGTAAATTGGCATCTGCGCGATTCGCGCTAAACGTTGTTAAGATTAGTCGACACTGCGCGATTATGAGGAAGCTGAACCTATAATAAGCACATCGTAATTTTGATCGCACTGCCGGCACAGTAATTAACATCTATCTCACATTTAATTCATATTATTCTTAAGCTCACGTCGATTTACGCTTAAACCTTCGTTTCGCCCCGTCGCAATTTTATTGGATATGCTGTGTAATTACATTTTCTCTCCTTTAAGATTATTTTCTACGAATGAATTTTCTATTTAGCATAGTAATCATCAGTGCGTTCGACGCATCCGTTCTATCAAATGCTTGAGTGCTCGAAATTAAGTGAACGATTGTCTCCGGATTATGATTAAGATCATAATCAATGAGATTCTTAATAGCTTGCGTGTATCCAATTATAAAATCATCAATCAGGTATGAAGAATTTTTCGAGAGAATACGCGCGGATTGAGCCTTTCTCGTAGATTTATGAATCGTTACTTTCCTGTTCTCGAAATGTCGTGAAGATTATTCAGCTATAAATCCATGAAAACCATTCAATCCGCGCGCATTCTTTCGAAAAAAAATTCTTAGCATCTGGTTGATAATTTATTTGCATTCATAAAATTACAAACATATGTAAAATAAACTAAATTCTACATCTTTTTAACATATTGATGTAGAACCGGCAAATATACACGGAGAGAATTTTTCGTTATATTTTACCGTAAAATTCACTACAAATTTTAACATGTTTGGTGATAAGAGTAGGATAACTAGACAATTACATAAAAATAAAAAAAACCTGTTAAATATTACCGAAAATGATAGAAATTTGTGAAATGTACAACAGAAATTTTATAAACTACATAGTAAATTTTTATAACTACATAGTAAAAATTACCAAGCAGATTGTAATATTATTCAGACAGATTTTATATTTTATTGTGATAGATATGAATAAATCAGAGAGAATTTATAAAAATCTTCCAAATTTTAGTTATCCCACGATTACCATGATTTTTAGGCTAAATTTTAAGAGAAAATTCTCTCCGTGTACATATACACATATTGATCGATTGTCTTGTTACAATGTGAAATTTATTAAATAAATGATCAAGGATAATTTCTTATTAAATTTGAATTTACGGAAACTTCCATTAATCTCATAACATGATTGACATGTGCTAATGGCTATCTAAGAGCAAATGATAATCATCTGAAGATTGAAGATCAAATCATTTAAAATCAAAATTTTTGTAATATATACAATACATTACCATAAAAAATGTAAATATATGCGACATAATATTGAGTATGAATATAAATGAATTATTAACTATAATGTTAATGACAAGTATCTCTACGCTTTCAACATTCCGTAAAACCGTATCAATAACGGGATCGTGAGATCACGTTCAGTAATTTAAATTAATGCGCCTGAACGTAAAGTTATCTGACCGTGACCACTTTCGTCACAGCGATTACGCAGGCGATTGTTAATTTAATGAAGCATTCAATTGACTTCGGAAATCCTAAAAGAGATCTTTGTGAGAAAAATAAATTTCCGATTATCTCAGCCCTGTAAAATCATCTCTGGAATCTCGTTAACCAGTTAACGAAAATAATCTGGAGTCAAGAATGTGAAAAAGTGATAAAATTTAACAGTCAAAGATAAACCGAGATTTCGTCCTAACCATTATTATTAGTTGTTTGGTATGATAATTTCATTATATTATACATCATTACAAGGAAATGTTTCTCTGATTGCAGGTGTGAATTTACAAAATTGCACGGCCGGTCCGTTTGCCAGCGGCAATAACGGCAACGCATCGCGGCAACGTCTAATCGAATTGTCACATGGATTAGGAGCGCTCAGGCATTACAACGATCTTGCCAACCACGTGTTGTCATTAAACCAACAGGGCGCAGTCGTTACGAAACTTTTAGGTTCGTAAAGTGTATTTTTACGATTTACCACGTAGCTGTTTTTGTGCGAGGAGAATCGCATTCGCGATATTTGTACGCTCGATATTATACCTCACGTTGTTTCTTATCGTTGACGATAAGAATATGCAAATTATTGGGTGACATTCCGAACATGAGAACCTACGTAGGGAAACGACTCCGTTGACATATCGCTATTATGTTCGTCAACCACTATGCCTATCGCGAGTATCGAGCGCCACGCACGCATTACGTACGCACGTAATTTTGATACGACAGTCAAGGCAGAAATCATCCATTTATATTCTACGTTCCAAGAATATATATCATCGATCCTGCGGAAATGAGAAAAAAATAGATATTGGAGATGCAGAAGGGAAGATTTTCCAAAGTCAAGAACTATAGATAGATAGGTATAAAAGGTTTTCAGCGTATTTGTCATAAAGTTTTAAGAATTCTTATTTATAAGAAAAAAATAATACTGACAATATCTTTCCAAAGTAAACGGAGCTTTCCTCTCGATCTACTTTTTAAAATGAGAATAAATTAATATTTAAATTTTTTGTATTTTCTCGGACAGTTTCCTCTTTCTCTCTCTCTACCTCTCTTTCGAAATTTACATAATTCTCGATTGTATTTTTACGCTGCGACTCACGCGGCAATTTCCGGCGGCTTCAAACGATCCCGCGTTAATGTCTTGAGCGATTCCAAGTAAGGCAAAGAACAGGGAATAACGCCAAACTCGCGGGGCATGGACGGACATAACGAGCGCATCGACCACTCAAAACTCGTTAGCTCGCGCGAATTAACACGTAATAACCACTTCTTTCACGCATTAAATTTCAGCACCTCGGCAACAAACTTGAATAATTCGTCAGTGATTGCGCCAGTTATGAGCCTCTCGACATTCCAGCTGATACAAAGCTTCGACTCTCTCGCTCCTCTTTAGTTTGATAAATATTAAATTTGAAATTTTACGAATTCATCGTGATATATTATATAAATATAGTCTTTGTGATTATCAAATTACATTAGCTTCAATGAAAGTTATCTCGTGCCATTTATTTTATAATTCAGTAAAGGTTTATATCACTTGCAAAAATATATCTCAAAGAGGCTAATCGCTCACAAGGAAACCACACCCTGAATTTTCCGGTATTTGCGTGGCTACTCGTGCTGCTCTTCATACCTCGACCGCCATGTTCCGCGAGTTAATGCAGATCGGGACGCTTTCGCCGATGATGAGCACGCGAGTGCGATTTTGCACGCGAGAGCGTGGTGAAACTCGCGGAAACTTGGACCCCGAACGAGATCGGGGATCGTCGGGTATCCATACGAGCGAACGGAAGCCCGGATCGTATTCAAAGAAAGAGCCGAGAGACGAGGAAGCCAAGAAGAAGAAGAAGTAAAGACGTACGAGGGGGAAGGTGAAGAAAGATCCGCGCGCCGAGAGAGGTGAACAATAAAAAATGGAGGCGAGCCACCGAGCATCGCCGTGGAACGCCGGAGTTTCTCTCTTTCTCGTAGAGAGACCTGCCTGCCTACTTCGTGGTCCTCGTTAACTTTACGAGCCACTCGTAAAAATACCGTTCGTGGCCGGCTCTCTCGCGCGGCGCGCCGGTAATGTCTTCATCTCGCTGGATACAGAGTCCTTAGGCGTCCCGAGGTGAATATAATGTACCATAATCGGCCGACCAATTACTTAACGACGGCGAACAATTAATCCACTCCGTGATTCGTTTCGCGAGCCGAGAAGAAAAGGGCATTACGCGATATCTGCTTATTTCGACAGGAACAGATATGAATTCTCTCTCTCTCTCTCTCTCTCTCTCTCTCTCTCTCTCTCTCTCTCTCTCTCTCGGAATTTCATTTATTCATATTCATAAACTGAAAAAATTCGATTATATCGATTTTCGCGTCTTCAGAGGTTGCGGTTTGAACTCTTTATTATACCGGTTCAAAGCGGAATTGAGAGACTAGGAGATAAATGGTCGAAATCTCAAGTGTGCTGAATAAGTTTAACGTATCACTGTTGTGGTCGTTGGGATAACTGGACAGCAATCGAGTGGATAATGCCGAAGGCGTTCCGGTTGTTTGCTTGTAGTTTCTGTCGCGGCGCTCTTCATATATGCCCGCCATGTAATTACGCTAATCTCTCATTATCAATTCATAAAAGAGATCACCTTGCCCGCGAACGCACGCATGCGACGCGCGTTGAATGCAGTCTTCTCGCCCCGTAACGATACCTGTAACCACGGCGAACTGACATCCTCCACTGTGCTCGCGAGTACACCCTAACCGGCTAACGAAATTGGCTTCGTGCGGTTTCTTTTATTAAAAACGACGCTCCGCGCTCAAAAATTTTATGTACGCACGCACGTAGGCGCGCACACACGTGCACAGGAGCAAACCGAGCACGGAGCAACAATGAAAAACGGTGGCCGAGGCGAGAGGAGATCGGCGCGGCGCGGCGCGGCGATGTGAGGCAGGGAAAGATAGATACAGGGACGAAAAGACAGAGAGAAGCACTAAAGGACGAAAAGAGGGAAGGGAGGACGGGAGCAGAAAGAGAGAAAGACCGGGATAGCAAGTCGAGGCAAGGAATTTGCTCGCGGCATGGATACCTATTAGGTGGATACATCGTTTATATACCCGGCACGCACTTCATCCGTGGGAGCGCACGCGATACCCTCTGCCGAGTTTAGCCGTCATTATTGTTATTAATAATAGTACGTAACGACCGATAATTGCTCAAGTCTGCCTGCGCCTCTGGTTTCCATTACCTCATGGTCTCCCGGCATCATCCGCCAGATTGACGGATACCTCGCTCTCTCTCCGCTCCCTCCCGCTTCCCAAGACCTGGTCTTCGAGACCAGGCCGCGACAGAAACGCGAATGACGGATGATGCATGCACGTACGGACGACATTTATGTTCTTTCACGATGAATCCGCTCGTAATTGGGGTCGGAAGGCGAATCTCAATGGGATCCTTTACGCCCGATAGTTGACGTTGATATTAGCACGCGAGCGTGACTTTCGTTTCTTCGCTTCTATCGTGTCGCTCACGAGAAACGGAGCAAAAACAGTGAATACACATTGTATCTTAAACGCAACGTGGCTTTGGATACATATCATTAGTAACAGCGTAACATTAACAAGAAAGAGGAATTTTACAATATAATGCATAATTGCGATTGCAATTTAACCGAATCACATCACTCATTATTGCATACGGTTTAATAAAGTCATGTACGTAATTAAAGTCAGTATGTAATTAACCGATATCGATCAGGTCTACATATGTATAATGACAACATTATAGTAAATTATTTTTTCTCATACTTCATTTTTTTCTAAAACTATGCAAAAATTTTTCATATGTGTGAAACATTTCATACGTAATATTATAACTTAATTAAAATTTCGTTAGTTAGTATTCATTTATACGTAGTTTACTAATACGTACGTCTTTTGCGGGATCAACAACGTACAATCGATAATATGCATAGCCTTTCGTACTTATAATATGCTTATGGAGCTGTGCGCGTCTTCGCATTCACTTGTAGATACTAATTAATTCATGACTAATTGACTGCTGCGTCGCTCATTGTCTTTCCCACGAGTAGTAAATTATAAGTTCAGTTTCTATGGAATATATGACACAGCGGTAGATCTAAACGGTAGATTTAAAATACATGTTCTTACCTATGACCGATATTTTCTTATTTAAAATAAAAGTCCCTATTTTTAATAAAAATGGAGAGAGAGAGAGAGAGAGAGAGAGAGAGAGAGAGAGAGAGAGAGTGTGTGTGTGTGTGTGTGTGTGTGTGTGTGTGTGTGTGTATGTGTGGATATTATCTGAATATATAAACTACGATCCTTTTTCTAAATGACCTTAAGCGTTGCTGGTCTAAGCTTGTAATTTAATTCTTAAACAGATACCTATACTGCGTGATAATGACATTAAAAATTATCACAAGCCAACGCGCAATGGTACATAACTGCAGATAATTTTCTTATATCACGATGTATATTACGTAAGCATCCTCATGCTGTCCTAATTGCTGCATCATGAATCCGCCCAGATACGAAGATAGGATTGATATCCGTTTGTCGGTAACACGCGATGTTAAGCGTCGCGTACTGTGATATCGCCGTGATTTTTTGTAATATTATATGTTGTGTCATTTGCATTTTCTCTCTTTTCTATACGTCACCTAACCAATGCCTTCTGTATTCATCAAAAGACTGAGAAAATCCTAATGTATCTAATTGTAATAATTGTAATATTCCGCATGGAACAATATCCAAGGCGAAATCAAATGTTCACGTGAATGGAACAAATTACATTTAATATACCATTCAATTATAATGTATAATATTACAATTATCACTCTTTTCACATCAATCATGCCTGTGAAAGATACATTCGGATTCCGAGGCGCGTGCATCGCGTGATTTTCGGGAATTACAGCGAGCTTTGCGAGTTTTGGCGTGACCGAGCTGCCGAATAGGGCGCAAAATATAAATGTGCCATGCCGCGGCGCCATTTACGAGCGATTTTATCGAGGGCCAGGAGTTTTGCCAATGCATCGCGTCCTTGAAGCCCGTTTTATCGTGTTTCAGGTACGTTGCGCCCGCCGGGTCTGATCGGTGGCAGTAAGCCGAAAGTAGCGACACCGGCTGTCGTCGCTAAGATCGAGCAATATAAAAGGGAGAACCCGACTATCTTCGCTTGGGAAATTCGGGAGAGACTAATCTCCGAAGGTGAGATAATAATGCCGGATCGTCTTTTATCGGAAGGCGTATCCAAACGCATATGTATTCAGATTAAATTGAAATAGATTTATGTACCGTGCCGCACTTAAAAATTACTTACGAAAAGGAAGATAATGTCGTACAAATCGATCATTATATTTTACGAAAAGAGCGAATGCGATAACGTAATAATTGCAAAGCGTTCAAGAGATCGATCAATTTGTCTAACATTGACATTGATTAAGATTTTTCGCAATATATCTCTTACAACGCGCTTAGTCATAACTTAGTCGAGTCTTTACCAGCATGATGCATAAACTAGCGTGTTCTTTACTTAATTATGCTCGTCCTCTGTAAGCCATGCGAATGCAAACCATTCGTGATTACAGACGCATGTATGAGTAACGTATAATTTAAACGAAAGAATTAAGAAACGCGTTTCTGTGACCTTACTTCTTGACATACATACCGTTCTCGAAGTATTCGTGCTAACACGAGTATCATTACAATCGTCAATATAATAAACTTCTCGATATGCCTTTTGCTTGTAACGCGACGTTATCACTCAAAAAGTTTCGACGTTATAGCAGGAAAAAAGTTGCGTTACGCTTATAGCATTAGCGACAAGTTGTGTCAAAACTCTACACGTTGTTTGTTAACGAGGTCTTCATCGTGTTAACATACTTCGCGATTCGCGTTGACCGCAAAGTCGTTATTCGCCTGTTCCAGGGGTCTGCAGCAACGCGACAGCGCCGTCGGTTAGCAGCATCAATCGGATACTGCGGAACCGCGCGGCGGAACGCGCGGCCGCGGAATTTGCGCGGGCCGCCGGCTACGGACTGTACGCGGCCGCCGGGCCGCATCCGTACTTCAATTCGCATCAGCATCCGACGACGAGTCATCATCTGCCGGCGGGCTGGCCGGCGCCGGGAGCAGCCGGACACCCGTGGATGCTGCCGCCTCTTGCCACCGGTATATCCGGCGCCGCCGCGTCCGCTTTGCTCTTACCACCGTCCTTGAGCCCCGGTACGGCCGCCGCCGCGGCCGCAGCCGCATCCGCGTCCGCCGCGGGTACTTCCGAGCACGCGCTTCATGCCGCCGACGCAATCGCGCGTGGATATCTGCAAGGTGACGAAAGGGACACGCCTCGCCCTTCGCGCGATGTCACGACGCGAGCATTGAGAAAAAGATATTCTATATCTAGGATTCTATGAAAGTTTCCCTTTAAAAGATTAAATTCATTTATTCAAATGAGTGAAGTCCTGAAATTTAGATTCATAAATTTGCATGTAATTGTTGTCACGAAAACAAAGCATGAAAACCAAAAGAGAGAGAGAAAAGTTTAAGTTTTTCGATTTTTCGTTAACATTTAAACGATTTAATTTATAGTTTCTTGTTAAATGTTTTCTTGTTAAATGTTTATGATTATAAATACATTAACCGATAACATGGAGTTGTCATTTTGCAATTAAAATTTTTTTATATGCTGACATTTTAAAATTATTATTTCATATTTTTTGTAAAAAATCAGAATATTTTCATGTTAATCATATAGAAATATTAACAACTTTCCTAATTTGTTCAATTTTGTATTTACTTTTAAATTACAACGTAATATTAAAAGTTTTGCTACTTTGTCACTGTAAAAGAATGTTTGACTGGGTTGTTGTACTCAGAAACGTACAACCCATAGAAAACGTATTTCTATTAATGTACAGATGGTGACGGAGATGACGGAAGCTTAGACGGTTCGGAGCAGCCTAAGTTTCGACGTAACCGAACGACTTTCAGCCCGGAGCAGCTCGAGGAACTCGAAAAGGAATTCGAGAGATCGCATTATCCGTGCGTGTCCACCCGCGAGCGACTCGCTTCGAAAACGTCACTCTCGGAAGCCCGCGTTCAGGTGAGGATCTATCAATAGATAAAGATAAAGATCCGACGCGACGAGACGCAGGGCCTAATTCGACACTTATAAACTGGAGAAGTGGCCCTGCGGCCGCGTCGTTCCCATCCGACTTGAACACGAGCGTTCTAACGACCTAACTCGTGACTCTTAGGTTTGGTTTTCCAACAGACGGGCAAAGTGGCGTCGTCATCAGCGCATGAACCTCTTAAAGCGCTCGCCACCACCGCCTCCACCACCACCGCCGCAGCCGCAGCCGCAGCAGCAGCAACTGCACTCCGCTACGTCCGCTATGGAAATCGGCCAGCGTACATCCAGCTGCTCCATCGCCGGCATGGGCGGCGAAAGTAGCGCGTTCCGCGCGGTAGTCGCCAATTCCGCGACCAGGGACGCCGGCCACGACAGAGCCGAAAGGATCGACAGGCACGAGTCGGTACCGAAGCAACCAGAAAGGAAACCTAGCGCCTTTCGCATGATCAGCCAACTGGTGGGCGACGACTCGTCCGGACTCTCGAGACCGACCAGTCCCGCGTACGATCAGCGGCAGGGATCCGGTCTCGGTCCGCGTCCGGGATCGGCGCACCGGATACGCTACGATCAGAACGAGGATGAGGACGAGGAAATCGACGTTCAGGATTCCGACCAGGATGTACCGTCGTCGCCACCGGTCGCCTGGAGAGATCATTGGACTGACCAACAACCGTTGGAACTGACAAAGCACGATCGCTGAACGAGATGTGATATCGCAGTTTGATTTCGAACGATACGCTCGTTGAATCCGGAGTGATGTTATCGCGTAAAATCGAGCGGCCGCGCTGCGGCTTATTTATTGAAAAATATTGGCTAGACAAATCGCATGGATCAGTAACTACTAGTGTTCGAAGTGCGTCGTCGCAGTTCCTTATCTTTTATCTACTGGTGATCGATGAGTGCTAAAGTGATGAAAATGTTTCTTTTTTTGGCTTCACGGTGCACAAAATAAGCTATGAAAATAGCAGATATTAGTTATCCGCAAAATGTCGATCCGAAATCATTGACTCTGTACAGTCAACACGCGAGTGATCGAGTGATAAATTGGTGATGTGCTGCGTTAGCAACGAACTCGAATCGTCGATTATCAGCGTGCGGCATCAGATGCAGCATCGCGTGTGTCGTATCCGATATTTCCTTTTTTCTCATTATTGTCGGCTCTTTTCCATTGGTTGAAGTTTTTAATAACTACGGAACTGCTTATTATAGGAATGTGGACGATTTTTTATAATCGCAGATGCGAATAAGTGTTGCGAGCTATGTAATATTAAAACGCAACATCACATGTCATTGTAATTATTATTGTTGATTAGATAAGTGTTCGATGCACATCGTGTGACAAAAGCAAACGCTGTTAGATCGCTCGAATCTACCTGGGAAGCCGTTCGTGCGAGTAGAAAATACAAAACATACCGTGAAGAAAGAATGAGATTGTTCAAGCTCATTCGGAACTAGTCCTAGCGAATCTTTATGAATTAGGGAATTATGCGTTAACTAGTATTTGAAATAGAAATAAGCGAAAAACACAGGTAATCCTATACAAACTGTGTTAAAATAATGTTTATTTAAATGAAATCGTTTGTAAATATCCACACACGGCGTCACAATTCATTTTCTCTTGCAAACTCTTCCAAATTTTCTTTCTAACTATCCTTCGACAGACAAAACAGTTTTCGGCGAGCCATCAAATATCCACACAATGAACTATGTTATATTGAAATAAATTTACATAAATATCCTACACTTTCATTTATCGAATTAATTTCCTTCCAATCCTAAGTTAAATGATGATAAGAACAAAAAAATAACATATTAAAATATATTTTCTTAATTAAAATATATTTGCTTATTTTAACAATGTAAAACTTAAAAATAAAAATAAAAAAAATCCTTTAATAATCTGAACCTAACCTTAAAATTTGTAAATTCTAAAACCTAAAATTCTAAATAACTGAATTTAAAATTTAATTGTTTATTCTACGAACTATACATATCCTTGCTAATTTACATTGAAATTACTATGAACATCAATACATAAAGTAATCGATATTACAAGTTGCTCTAGGTATTCCGCGATTTACGCTCTACGGCAATTATCCTTGGTGGAATATATTTCCGCATATCTTTCAAGGTACAAGATATTCCGCTACGGATCGCGCACCCGAAGTCTAATACTCTTCTCGTGCTTATCTCTTATTAAACCGCTCGCGAATACCGACGTCGCGGATATTCTCCTTGGCCGTGCAGCCGTGTATCTGTTTAAATTACCGTTTTGTCAATAGTGAGAAAAAGAGGAACGAGCACGTACAAGAAAGGTAAAATTGCCAATAGTTATCTCTTGCTTAATGTTCCATAGAACGTGATACAGGTTCGCTGGGTAACTTTCAATATTTCCTATGCAAAAATTAAGAAAGATAATCTAATCCTTTTGCGCTCCGCGAATGCATAAGTTATCTACCGCGAAAGCATCCGTGCGTCGCGTGCTTTCTCGCGCTTCGAGATTCCCATTAAAAAGAAACCTATACGCGGTAGAACTTAAATTTCGCGATGCAAAAATGTCAGTTCCATCTGACGGCGCGTTCGCCGTTCCCTCGACAACGGCATATACATATACTCTGAGATCACTCGAAGACGCGTATCCGAGTTGCGTCGATCCGAAGGATGCACGGAGGCGAGAACGAGGGACACAAGGAAGGGGAGAAAAAAGCTCGTGAACGAGGGAAGGCTCATCGACGATTAACTCGAATCTACGGTTTCGTCGGGCTCGCAAATAAGGAATCTGCGCGCGAAACTGGTTTCACCGGGCGACACTCTCTTCCATGGGCTGCACGGATGGAATCGCTTGTTGCCGTTGAGAGCACGAAAACATTGGATCCGCGCGACATTTCGGATATCGTGGCCCGCGTCAACGGTCAGCGCGAGCAGCGAATTTATGGCCACGCTCGGTCTCACGAGGATACGCGCACGGCAGGACGAGAAAACGCGGACCCGGCGGACGAAGGGAAGAAGCGGAGAGAAACGAAGGACGTTGTCGGGCATGTAATACGAGCGGGCTCGTTAACACGACGAATCGACGTACCTTTTCACGCGCATATCTATTTTTGGTAGCCGAACGGGATATTCTGTAAGACTCTATTAACGCGTGGATAAACGACTTCGACAGTCTCGTCGACAACGTGGATATAGTGATACGGGTCTCGCAAGAAGTCACAAAGTGATGAGCTTGCAAATGGTACACGGAGCTTGCAGAAGCGACCGTCACGCGCATCCGAGTAATTCGAGCCGTTCGAAAGCGGACAAAGAAACATATGGAGGACCGTCCAATGACGAAATCAGAACCTCTCGAGATAGGGATCAGTTCCCTTATTGAGAAGAGAGATTGTAATTTCCCTGTCTATACAGAGCATCAGTAAAATGTAATACATAATGTATAACATATATAACATGTGTTATATTACATTTACATTGTTGAGTGCGAAATTATAACATGGATGGAATGTCACTGATACTCTGTGTCGATTGTTCGTTCCCAAACTACTAGACTCTGAACAACGATGAACGATTGAGATTTGGAAAAAATTCGCCCGTTAATTTTCCGTTAATTAATAGCTCTTTAACTTCTCTGTCGATCACTCTCTTTTATGGCTCGTCGTAACTTCACCCTTCGTCTGAGTTTTCAGCTTCGGCCGATTCAACTTCCGCACGCGCGATTCCATTCACCTGCCGTCGCTACAACCATACAAGCTAAAGAGATCCAACGCAAACAGTCGGCAGAAGAGTGGCGAACGGATATCAGCGGCATTGTAGTGCCAACAGACTCGCCGAAGGCGTTAATGCTGCCGGTGGGTGAGGATCGGTCGGCGACTCCCGACGCGAAGGAAAGAGACGAGGCGAGCGAGCGAGCGAGCGAACGCGCGCGTGCACGCACGTAGAAGGAGCGAGGCGGGAAATAGAACGCGAAGACGTGCGAGAGAGGAACGGAATTGAGTGTTGGGGTGTTGGAGGAGGCTCGTCGGACACGGTCGAACGGTCGGCCACAGGAAAGCAGAACGTAACAATTACTATCTGCGCCCGATCGGCGCGCGGCAAGATTAACGATCTTACTCTCTCGGCGGGCACGTCGGCCCCGTCTCAAGCCGCGATTGCTCACGGAAGGGGAGCGAGGGGGAGCCAGCGTTAAAGTCACCTCCTCCTTTGCTCAATGAGATATTGCCTGCCGAGATAGCGCACCTTCTCGCCCGCTAAATCGCGCGCTCGCCCGCTCGCTCCAAATCGCACGTTAGGCTCAGGCATAACCGCGTATAACCCGCGCGCTTAAACTGAGATATTCGGACGTTAACGAGAATTAGGATGAAGGGATTCTTGACGGGCACGGCTCGTCCTTCGTTCGCCGTAAATTGCGTTAAGCCACTTCCGTCGCGCTCATCCGTGTGAAAATATTTAAATGTTTCGTGCGATAAAGAGTAAATGAACGACGAACGCCTTCCCTTAATTGACGAAATCGCGCGTTGACATCTAACGCATTAAGACGAAAAGTTTATACGCGATAATAATCATCTCGAGATTTTTATTCAGGATAACGACCTTGTGATTTTTTTCAGAGATGAAAGAGTAATCTGACACGCAGGCTTTTATTATAAACAGCCAAATTATTGAATGAGATGTTTCACTAATAAGCAAATCGCTTTTGCAAATCATATAAAAATTGCATTTATTTCTAAAACCCCTTTCAGCAGTGTAGAAATGATTAGATGAGCAATATCGTTCTACATAAGAAGACAATGAATTGCGCACTCAATAATCGTTTAGCTGTATAAGTTTGTTTCCTTTCCAATTCTCGCTGTATCACGTCGCAAAAATATAAATGCGTCGAGACTACATAAAAACATTCAAATATACAGGTTAATTTAAACGTCGATATATCGAAAGTGTCGAAGCCTCTCAGAATGATGTTTGCTCGTTACTAAGGATCCAGAAAGAGGAAGGAGAAAAAGGTTTTGACAGAGAAACGAAAGGAGAGAAGGAAAGGGGGAGGAGGTGGCGCGATCCGGCAATAATACGCGAGAAATCGTGAATTAGTGAGAGTCTTTTTGAGCGTGCGGACGGAGAAAAGGAGTGCCCGATGATTTCTCGCCCAATTAGAGTCGACCGGGCTATAAACTTCTTCGCGGATAAGATAGGACCCCGGTTTTCTGTGTTCCCGTGTCCGAGGCGAGAGAGGGGCCCGTAATGTCCCGCTTCAGCCCGGAAGCCTTCCAGGTCGCATATAGACCAGGAGTTTGACTTGGGAGCAGAAACAACAAGAGAGAGGGAGAGAAAGAAAGAGAGACAGAGAAAGATGAGATCGAGAACTTAGGCCAGCAGAACGATGAAGAGAGAAAACGAACCAGGGAGACACAGGAAGAAAGATTAACGGAAAGATATGTAAAAAGAAGAGTAAAACAAGAAAAAAAGAGAGAGAGAGAAAAGTGGAAAGAAATGGAGAAAGGGGATAAAGCTGTGGCGAGGAGGACAGAATCGGGGGGGAAAGAGGGTACCTGAGCATTGGGACGGAGCTAATTGGCTCGTCCAGTGCCCATTGAAATCGCCGTCCCGGTATCGCCTTCGATCCACGGAGCACATATACGTGCCAACGTTTCAGGACGATCAATTAAATGGAAATGGTCGGGAGATATCCCACCAGAAACAGACGTTCTCGCACGTTTCACGCTTCGCCGGGTTAACCCATGCGGCGACCGGCGTCGGGATCGGCCGAAAACGACTCCCGGGGTTTTTGGTACGAAAGAGAGGGAAATAGAGCGAGTGATTGGGCGATCGTGGTCGCGTGCATCACGACTCAACGAGCTGTGAGCATAAGAATTCGGCCGGAGAGGAATTCATGGTCGGATGACGCTTTCTTTCTTTCGCTGCTATACCTTATGATAATTCTGCGAGATAAGGAAAATTAACGCACGAATACACGGTAAGTTATAAATATATCGTATCATGTACAAATTCCAGTAAATCTCGCAGTGTATGGTCGGCCAGGAGATAGTTTCTCGAGAAAAAAGTAATGTAGCATCAATTTTCTTCATCGATTGCGAGGTTCCTGCATAGATTTATGTACAACCAATATTACATATCTATGTATAGCAAAGCTTTCTAAATTGACATATTAATGTTATAGGACTTATAATCTTCATACAGAAGTGTAATAGCATATATGTATATAATTTTCCGCAATTAATTGCTCTCGAATTTCTTAATGGAAAAAGCGACTAAAATAAGCGCCGAGTCAAACGTGCCAATTGTTACGCATCCCGGAATCGAGAACGATTTTCTATGAGATAAATTTCTGTACAAATATTCGTGCTAACAGCAGGTGCACTGCCGGGACCATATCTAAATTACTATCGGCGATCTTTCGCAGCAAACGTGCTTGTAAAATGGCATTCATTTAAATCAATTTGTCGAGAATTCACGGGGTATCTTTAAAATGAGAATCAAAACTGTCTTCAATAATTAGAAAAGGATGAGAATTTCTACCTACAGAGATATTCCGTTTCGATGCTAATTTTATAGATTCAACGAGAATATATCCCTCTTAAATTCTCTATTATCATTATATACCATCAGTGTTTATCTATCGACATTTCCCAGAGAATAGCAGCGAAGGTATCGTCACGGTGCATCACTCGAAGATTTGCGAATATGCCTGACTACTTCTATCTGACGCTCGTAAAATCTCATATATTTCGAGATCTCGAGATCGAGACTACCGATTTTATTCATATCATTCCAATCGCGCACTTCGGAGAGCAGACTGATTTCAGAGGTTCAACTGGAGGACTTCGGAAAACGTCACAGGGCTTTCGTTATCGCTCCGGCGCGGCGCATAAATTTTACCGGTATTACCCGCGAGCGCAACCGTTCTATTTCGCGCGATCGACATCGCATCTCCGAAGGAGCGCGCTCCCAGAATATAACGCACGCTCCTCGCCCTTCATTCGTCCACGCTCGCTTTGCTCGCGTGCAACCTGCATGTATAGCGTAGCTCACACGGCACCCCACGCGCGCACGTACATGCAAGCATGCGTGCGTGCGTGCGTGCGTGCACACGTAGGGCCGGCGACCGAAGTAATGGCGCAGAAGCCGACTCCTACTACTCCCGCGATCTGAAATGAGCGGACTAGGATGGTGTCGACGTGATGTACAGCGACAGGGTCGATAGCGTTACAAGAGCTACTAACCCTTCCCTCCTTCCGAAGCCTTCCCTCCACTCTTCTCGCTCTTCTCGTTCGTCGGCCTCCACCACCATCGGCTCGACATCTCCCAATGCATCGGCGTATAAAGCACAGTCTCCCGATCAGACCGAGTTCTTCCTTCGCCGTTCCTCGTTCTCTTTTTCTCGTCACCTACTCTCGTCTTGCGTTTCAATGCCCATCCCGCCTTTTCGCTTCCCTTACTCACTCACCGCGTCTTGTCCGATTTTTCTGCTTCTTATCCTTCTCCGTCCGTATCTCGATACGTTCTCGGTGTTTCTTCTACTATTTCGTCATCTCATCCCATCTCCCTTTATCTCGCGCGTCTTCTTTCTCTTCGTTTCTTTTGCTACTCAATATCTGGCTACGTCTTGTCATTTCTCACTTAGAGAATAGTCGAATGCAATCGCGTTCACGTATGACGAAGATGCCGAGGAAACGTGAGTAAAGTGATTATTAAGCTTATTATCAGAGACATCGGCATATCATATGGAAGTAATCGAGGGATTCGCGTGCAGCCATTTTTTCGTATTTGTGATCAATTAGATACTCGCTCGAGAAAGAGAAAGAGGAATTCTTCCCTTTTTTTATCCTCGTAAGATAGAATCGATTATTATCGTACCGACACTTGGCATACAAATGATTGCGTTATCATCGGGTACGCTCGAATTGCGTTATCACGTAGCGCGTATGAATTGGTGCTCAATTCGCTGGAATGCAACGAGAACCGGATAACTTCAACTGTGCACTCGGCCTCGGCAGCGATAAAATATCGAATTGGGAGTGATAAGCGTGCTGAGAATTGATTGCGGGGAATTTGTTCGGCAGCGATCAGAGAAAGAGAGAAAGAGGGAAAGGATACCACGCGGCTCATATAAGGTGCCGTGATGTCACGGAGCGAATGAAGTGGCCAGGGAAGAGGGAAGGAAAAAAGGAGCAGGAGAAGCGCGCGCGAACGGGGAGCGGTTAAAATGTAACGAGGTCCGAAGTAAAAAGGACGATTTAATTTATCTGCAGAAAAACAAGGCTACACCGAAGCAACGCGGCGCGCACGATGAGATAACAGAAGATTCTGAATACGAAATTCCGCCGGGGAATGAAAGCCGGGCGCGAATGTGCGACCGTGGATCCACCAATTTGTAATCAATTAAATCTGCCACCGACGCAAATCCTTAAGATAATCTAGCTTCTCACCTCTTAATTTTCTTACAGGTTCGAATGCATCGTTATCGCGTTGATCGGCATACGAATTATCGTTTTAACGGTAACGAGGCGACTCAGAAGCGCGTTGATGAGCAACGAATAAGTGGATAAGTGACGGAGAAACATTAACTTCTCGAACACGATCGAGCGATTACTACGGAGAAAGTCGGGAATTTCTCGAAAAAAAGAGTATAAAAAATACAAATAACTGCCTAATCGAGAACACAGCGACATTACAAAAAGTTTCGATAATTAACACAAATTGTGAATTACCGAAACATTTCTGTCTATAAATTTTCCAAATAAAAGTTTCCAATCTGATAAAGCGTTCAGTTACCTAATGGCTGTCTAATGACGATACCATCGTCACCTTAGCAGGATTCGTATCGATCGAGCGGAAGAAAGGGCGCGAGAGAAAAAGGAGGAAGACCGAGAGAAGAACCCTTCTACCTGCTGTTCGATTGACAAATCGCACCACTATCGTCCATCCAAGATCCTCGATCCTCGTCGCATCAAATTACCCTCAACACAAATTCAAATGCAACTTCGAGACTACGTCTACTCTTCCTGTGCTTTACGGTTTCGAAATAGGAACTACTGGCATGTTCCGAGAAAACAGACGTGTTCTGTTTAATCACACGCATCATTTGTTTGCATCGCGACAAAACGAATTTTCGTGCCTAGATCATTATATGGAGTACCTCTTAATCATCGTGCAATATTTTTTTAAAATTTTTAAGGATTAATTAAAATAAAAAATTCCAGTACGAAAATATCGAGATTATTTATAAGGAAATCATAATAAATATATTATAGTTTACTGTTTATGTTTTTGAAAGAAACATTTTAAAAACATTTTTAAAATTTTTGTTAACTTAATTCTGTCAATTTAGATTTTTCTCTTTTGCAAAGTCACTCTTTTACTGCGTGCCATTTTTTATCAAGCTTTGTATATTTATGAGATTTATTTACATTTATTTATATTATTTAATGTTATTCGTCCTATGCAATTCACATAGATCTCCATTACATAAAATAAAAAAATAATTTATTACTCACCGAGAAGCGTGATGTACAGCAGGAGTTGTAGCACAATGATCTGTAAAAAAAGTATATATTAAAATTATTAATATGTTCAAATCGCCAAATAATTAATATTTATTAATGACTAATATTTCAAAGTATAATTATAGCATAATTATAACATAAATATAAAAAATTAATCCTGTCTAATAGCAAATAATTATTCACAAATTATTCACACATAATTGCGCCGCTGTTACCCGATGTCTTTTAGGCTCCTTTCTTCTTTCAAGTGCCTTTCAAGAGCCTTTCATTGCATTTATAAACACTCGTTAATCGTGAAAATACGTATGATTTTAACTGCGCACTGAATGGATTATCGATGATAATCGCAGGACACTTAAAACTTAATTGCAAGATTAGCGTGCGCTTACTTTATTGCATTGCGATAAAAAAACAACGCGAGAAAGATACGAGCCCATCAGGTTACAATTCACCTGCGACTTCTCATAAATTAGCACAATTAAAGCCTGAACAGCAGAATATCTCATACTGTGCAACGGGACTTGATTAATCAAATCCCAGTTATTAACTAATGAGAACGCAACGAATTGACCGACAAAGCGCAATTAAAATTCAGTTGCATGCGCAATACGGCCTTCCATTATCTAAACTGCTCGGCGATTTATATAGTTCGAATCAATAGGTTACACTAAATATCTATTCCATCACCTCAATACAACGAGTTGTTCATTGCAGAGGTTAATTAAACGTAAATGTTGCTGATCGTTTATCGGGGGGAATAATAACGCGGCGAGACGCGAAGTAGCTCGCACCGCTACCTGCCTGTTTCAGTTTCGACGTGCGAATGATAGCGCGGCGACCTTGCGTAAATAACGCGTTGTATACTGTATAAACGCGTTGTATACTGTATCAACAAAACATCAAGGTCGCATGCACCAGCTTATGCTTTGCTGTATCGAAAAACATTTGATATCTACAAAACAAATTCACAACGATTATAGTTTCTGTTCTGTATAGTTTATATTTTTAAGTAATTACTAATACAGTTACACGTTTACATATCACGACTGTGCGTTACTTAAACGATCGATCCGACGATTCGCGAAATCATCCCGCACTCTCAGTGCGAAAACGATGGACGATTTATACATAATCTAAAACGAAGCGAAAAATTCGAAATGCAATTCATGAAATTCGAAACTGAGCATTAAAGAGATATTTATCTAATGCATGCCCCAATGACGCTATGCAAGAACTTGTTATTCGTTTACTTACAATATGTATGACGAATACATCGTAAAATACTTTCTTGAATAAATGATTATCGATTTGATACATAAAAATTAATTGATCGTGCAGGATGATGGTTTTTAATTGTATGTAAGGTGTGATAACGTTTACTCTTAGTACTTGTCCCGACGACGTTTTGAGAGATAATAACGACTTATGGAGCTGCCCGCGTCGTTATCTGCCCGCTCCAGTCTCGTTGCGTGCGAGTGGCAAAATGTAGTTAGGGCCGGTTTTTCCAACTTCTTGGTAAGCTAACTAATAGTTAAATCATATGTCTAATTTGTCTAACTTGAAGAAAAAAAAACAAAAACGGACGTATGATTTAACTATTAGTTAGCTTATCAAGAAGAACTTGGAAAAACCAGCTCTTACTAAACAAAATTAACACAACGGCGCATTATATATCACGCATTTGTGCCACAAAATATTTAATGTATTAGGAAATTACGGGAATTATACGACTACGCGAATACTGATATTAGAATACTGATATTAAAAAATAATTACGTTTCTTTCCTAATATTTGCTATAATATTTAGAAAAATAATGCGACAAAACACGAAGTGGTTTACACTGATAATCTACCTGTTTGAATCTCGTCGCACGAAGAAGAGCAAGATAATCGCGTATATATAACAATATGCTACAAAATATGTATATAATACGTATAATACGAAAAAAAATATGCCAAATGCTGCACGCTGGCCACTATGAAATATTTACTTCATCTAAATAAAGGCATAGCAAATATTTTATTACCTACTTTTCAAATTAATTTCGAGAAGTGTTATTATTTTATATTAATTCACATTTCCGTGATCAAAGAATAAAAGAAAAATTTCTATTCATTTAAAAAATATAAAAATAAACTAAATTAATTATTATTGTCTTCTCTCCGAGTTTTACATATTATTGGAAAAAGAGTAAAACTGCGCGTGTAATTTTAACAAATCACTAAAATAAAATTAAATCATTACACAAAATATCACCTTTTTTATTTATTAAAATTATTTTGTATTTCTGTAATATGTGAAAATGTTTGAAGAAAATTGTAATAAATTATTTTTAATGAAAAATAAATTTAGCATTAGGTTAAACTATTTTTAATCTAATTAAAGGAATCACTGTTATTACCAAGAATTAATTAAAAGAGAAAAAATTAAATCAGATCAGAAAAAATAAAACGAGAAATAAAGTATTGATTTCTTCTTCTATGCTTTTACCCAGAGAAATAATGAAATCGATCGCAATACGACGATATCGTCACCTCAGCTCAAGCAGATTCAAATGTCGGCTTTATGCATTATTCCCCACACGAGGGATGCAAATCGGAGCAATCCTTCATATGGAGGGTGGGGGATACAACGATCATCCGATCTATCACATACGCCGCGTGAACTGACTGATTGCCATCATGGATTACCGCAATCATGCTCGTGACTCGAATTTTCAAGCTTCTTTAATACATTTTGTTAAAGTAGGTTATAGTATGTCAGTTAATGCGCTATTTAAAAAATCTTGTGGAAAGAGATAAAATGCATAATATGTATAATCAAAATTTATATTACTAAAAGTATTGATCTTTTTTAAATTGCCTGCGCAATAAAATCTATATCTATATGACGTTAACGGCAATGATTTCTATTTAAAATTATTTACAATCGTGTTTATGTAAAATATCTAACTATATAGTGGCACGACTTAAAATATATCAATACGATATTTTGTGCGTTAATAGGAAGTCTGATTTCAGAGATTATTTTTAAAGGTTGCTGTTGCACATACGTTCTAAGATTTGAGATTGCTACCAGGCGAACTATGAAGGCGCGAGGGATCACCTGAGATAGGAAGAAGATTAAAGCTTTTGAGAGTCAAGGATCGGAAAAAGACCTAATTATATGAGGGCACGAAGTAATTGGCTATTAAGAAGCGAGCTACGTGTGAGTCGATTTATAAGGACGCTGAGTCATCCGAATAGGATCTAACGATTCTTTAGAGGAGATGTAACTCTTTACGACAAGTGCTATTGGTTACTACATGACGATTAATATAAATTTTCGTTTGTTATTATATAAGCAGATTGATAATAAAATATATATTGATGAAGTATTTAAACAAATTATTCAAACAAATAATAATAAGATTTCGTATATGCATAACGAATCATTATACACATATATATATCGAGCAGTTAAGATATTATTTAGTATAGAGATAAGATCGCGTTTTCGATAAGGAAAGAATATACGTGTAAGAATGTGAGATGTTGAACTAAAAAAATAGCAGTAGCTGCAGGAGTAACTGGAGGTTTATACGACGCTGCCGCGTCGTTACATGGCAGCGATTTAAATGTAAGTAGACTGACGTGACATTTAACAGCCAATTCCGCGCAACTAAGGTCCGCTCCCCCTCGCGAAATAAAACGGACGCGTCAGAAGTATAACGCCTCGTAAGCAAGCGATCCGTCTCGCAGCAACGGCTTCTCGGAAGAAGCAATCGCTACAAAGCATACTCCGAGCCGATTGCTAATGCTCGGCTCATCGTCAACTCTTTCCTTTTTGCCGCTCGATATGGTAGCCAACGTCTCGATGTCGAAGGTGTTCTCCATTTCGCCACCACCCGTTTCATTCTCCCTCTTTCTCTCCCTCTCCCTCTATCGCTCGCCTCGTCTCGCTCCCCCGTCAGAAGTGTGGAGTCACCGTGGAGCCATTATCCCGCTAGCAAGTGGGTTTATTAGGAACGCAGCGGGGGTGGCCTCTGCGTAAGATCGACACCGCTACCACCGCCTCTCGCTCTCGCCTCCTAACAGCAACAGCAGCAGCAGCAGCAGCACCAACAGCAGCAACAACGCAACGTGAATCGGTCAGGCTCGTTACCTGTCTCGTGGTTGTTTTTTCTATCCACCTTCCCTCCCCTTCCCGCGCGTCGCAATGTGTGTGTGTAGTCCCTCACCCCTTCCCTACCGCCCCATTATTACGAACAATTATTAATGGCCGACAGGCTTTCGCTTCGGCTCGTCAGACCGTCGAAAATGGACGAGCCTCAAAGTGAGAAGCTGTCGGGTGCTACCGGTCAGCCCGGACGCCTCGACCAATTTATTCGCCAGCTCCGTTTGTTCTCCGGGGCGCTGGCGGCTTTTGTACTCTCGGCAAGGCGGGAGGGTAACTTTCCTCTCTCCGCTCTCTTTCTCTCTCTCTCTCTCCGATCGGGTATGAGCGTATTTACATGCCGTTGCGTGACGGCGCAATGGCTCTCGGGAGCATCGACACGATAATTTGGAATGGAGGAAGAAATTATCCGGGGAGAAACGCGCAAACGCAACGCGCGATATTGTGTGAGACGAGCAGCGAAACGATTTACACTGGCGATTTCTCGCCGCGAATGAAACGAGAATAAGCAACTTCTATATCAGTCGAGTATTACGGTGATACAACAACATGCAACTGCGAATAAGAAAACGTGGATTAAACCGATAAAGAATTCGATTCTTGTTAACATTAAGATGGTGAATTATACTGACATTGAATATAGTATTAATCGTACTATAAACGTACTAATCGTATTAAGGTACTAATCATGAGTATACTAATGCACTAATGTACTGATGTACTAATCGCGAATATATTAAATTAAATTTTTATCTGGCAAATTTTGTTTAAATTAAATATAACAGAGTAATCGCTAATCACGACATTTTGATGTTCGCTTCGTATGTAATTCGTGTAAAAAAGTTAGCGTAATTGACCGAATGAGATGTACTTTTTTTCGGTTAACCTGATTCTCCACACGCTCGATACTGTTACTCGAAAATTACCGATGAAGAAGCGTAATTACCGTGATCATGTGAGTCGAAAACTCATTGCAAGTACAAAACTGTCAATAATGCGAGATGAAAATGGACGGGTTGTCAACTGAAAACAGACTTTAAATGAGTACAGGGCCGAGTGATGTTATCCTGGCCAATTTGTTCGAAAGATCGCTCGCCAAGGCCCAATAAGTTTTAACTGTTTATAGCTAACGGAATGAAACATGAATGACAACGGAACATTAATGCAATTGAGTGCGATGTAAAATATGCATGTCACAGTCTTCATTTTTTCACATGAATTAAAAATAAAATACTGTAGGAAAAGATGTAATAACCTGTTATTATTGATGCCTGCAAATTTCCATTTATTAAGTTCTTTGCACACAAAATGTCTCAAAACCAATAAATGTTCGAATTAATCCAGTAATTTTGAAATATTCTGTCATTGAAAATTATAATAAATTGAAATTTTTATATATTGATCTAACTAATATTCTCTTTTAAGAATCTATTAACCATTTTAAACTGCAGTCCCTCTTCTTATAACAATATTGTAAACACACAAATTAACACGTTACGGATATTTATTTTCATACCTCGCGATTCGTTTGGCCGAAAGAGAAGACCGAAGTTTTTTCTGTAACCTCGAAAAAAGATATTATTTAAGCTTTTGTGTTGAAATCACTATGTATAGACTTATCAGCGCGCCACGTACATTAACATGTTTTTTTTATTTTTCTAGTCTAAATCTAGTCTAAATAATATCTATCCTTCGTAAAGCAACATTCCTTTACGCGTTCTTACTTTTCTTTTCTCTAGATTAATTTACTTCTCTATTTTTATAAGCTAATAATTGATTAAATTCCACTCTTCTGACATGAAGACTCAAGCTGAAGAAAATGAGAAGTGACGACGATCGGGGCGAACAGGAGAGGAAAGACAGAGATATATATATAGAGAGAGAGAGAGAGTCGATTTATATGGGAAGCGAAACGTCGCTTCTGTGTGCACGGGATACACTCTCGTATGAGACTTGACTTACACTTTTTCTTTTGCTTCAATATGGATATCTGCTCCCGGTCACTCCTCGCGGCATCTAACTTGCGAGAGTGATCGCGGGGAAAGCCAGACGAGGAGAACGAAATGAACCCCGAAGAAAGAGGACGATGGAGTCCGAGCTAAGGGAGATGAGAGCTGAAGGCATTGTTCGCTCCTTTGGCCCGCGCTCGGAGAGGATCTCCCGCTGCGCGAGTTATTTGCCACGATCCTGCTTCATGATTTTTACTCTAATTTGTACCGACAGGGATGGAGCACGCGAGCTGCATTCCTGCCATCTCTACGTCCACCTTGAGCCCCATGCACTGACCGCTCCGCGATCTCGTCTCGATGCCGATCGCGGTGCCCGTCGTTCCGAGAGCGGCCCGGGCTCTCGGGAGCCCGGCGCGGATCGTCGAGCACAATGGACTCCCTATGATTTCGGTAGCGGTGTTTTTTGTCAGCGCCAAACAAGAGCCCGCCATGGTTAGCCTTGATCGATGGCTGAACTTAGCTGAGTAAGCCTCCGTTTAATTAATTCTTTAATTACTTTCCCCTCCCGAGACGTGCTCATCCCTGGATTCTCCCGGGATGAGACGCTCTCTCCCTCTTGATTCTATGCCGGACGCTTGATTTTAGATCTCTCTGATACGGATATAGGATACGCCGTACGGTAGCGAGAACAGTGACGAGGGCGATCCTTCACGAGGAGACGATGTTACCTTTTCAATGTTGCTTCTTTTTTCAAGTTATTCGATTATAGATTTATAGGCTCGTTTTTTCGTCTGCGATATTAATTTGACCGTGCTCGCCTGGTTAATTCGCGAGAAATAGGGTCGAATCTAACACTATGACAAAAACTGGAATCAAGTAAGAAAGAATGTGTCCAAGTTTATAAGACCAGAGACTATAAGGATCATTTAACTGGAAACTCCTATGGGTTGCCACTGCTCCTACTCAATATATTCGGTTAATTTGATTAAAACAATGAGATAAAATTAACGACATATTAAGTAGATCGCAATAGCTCCTACTCCGTATGTCTTTAATTTACTTTACCTAACCAAACCTTAATGTCTTACAATTAGTCAAAATTAATTATATTGGGTAGAAGCAGTGGCGACCTATGGAATAGTTAAAAATAGCTAAAATTGAGTATAATTTGATATTACAAATTTAACGGTGAATAATTACATTTCCTGTATCAATGCATATATACCTGTTATACATTACATCTGCTTTCGATAAATACAAAAAATGTATTTTTAAATAACTTATATTCTCGTTGCTTATCAAAGAAGTGATACAAGAAGATCAATTTCACCAAGCCAACTTTTTACTTAATTGTATCGAGATAACATCAAATATTTTAGCATTATCACCGAGTTTTTACCGATGCAACGTGCGTGAGTAATGTAGTGTAGTGTAGACACTAATTAATTATTATATTACATGCAAATTTTCGTGTCAACGATAAGTAGCAGAAAGTAATTCATAAAGTTGGGAGTCATCCACATTAATTGCTCTTAACGGGAAAGTTTCGCGGTAACGGATTTTGCGCGCAAGTTGCTGTCGAGTCAAGCTGAGAACTTAACTCGTTCTATAAATGCGTATTACGGCAGCTAATACCGGCGTAAACGCAAATTAATCGGAGCGCGTGCAGGTCTGTCTGGTTTCCTTATACGCGTAATGAGTTTAAGTCGCCTGTGGCTGCAACGACGTTTCGATTAATCGACATTTCCATTTCTGACGGTGCTGCCGAGCCGAGTGGAGAAAGATGTACTTTATAGTTACTTATTCTAAACGCATTCTAACATCAGTCGCGAGTGAATTAACTGCCGCGATAAAATCGAAAGCGATCTATCATGGCGCTAAGCTGCTATATTCGTTAATCAGTTTACACCGCTCGCGGTTCTCTGTCTCTTGCACGTGAAAATTGTAGCCTGATATTATTATTATCATACAACTCTTTTTTTCTTTCTTGCACAATTCCGAACCGTTCACGGCAATCACGACATAGTGGTAATCGAGGTGCATTCGTTCTCCACGCGTGCTTTCAGCGTAACTCGTACACGAGAGAATCTCGCATGCGTGTAAACGCGCGTAAAACGCTCGGACACGCTCGGCGATGTTTCGAGCTAAGGAGGCGTTAAGACGGGCAGCATCGTAAAATAAGGCGGCGACGTGCTAGATACGAGCACAACGGCGCGTCGTAAAATCAGTCGGTGTCGGTGCAACGGCATAATTCTTCGGGATACTCCGGGCTGTGAACTTCGCGACTGGTTTTAAGCGCGGAGAGGAATAACCACCGCCGTGTGTGTTATGTGGATGTAATTGTTACGAGCAGCTGTCCTCCCTTTTTTTCCCTCCCTCCCTCTTCCTCTTTCCCATTTTCTTTCTCTCCTCCGTCACCGCAAATCAGCTCGGAGGATCGTCGGAGGCGCGCGCGTTTTACATTGTACGACGAACGGTTCGCCCGTTTATGGCCCATTGGAATCCGGGACAAATCGGAGCGATCCGCTCTTGCTCCATTAATAATCGACCGGTCCCTTCCAATGCGCGATACAATCAATCATGCGACGTCGATTTTAATATTTAGAAGCTAGATAATGTCCCTGGTTTTTCGTTATTAACACATGTATTACTAGTACACTTTTTTTTTCTCAAGATTTATTTTTCCCAATGACGCGATAGCCTGTTTGGAAAACAAGAGCTGTTTCGCTTCCGGAAATATTTCTTCACTTTCGTGCCGTAAGCGCCCTAAATCATTGTTCGTTATATACGCGCCCGCGAAATTGCACGAGGAGCCGGACCGAAGAGTCTGATAAGAACTGTTATAAACTTTTCTTTTCGGTGCCGCGCTTGTCTTCGTGCGGGTACCTTGTTTCTTCAAGGCGGGGTCTTATGGCGCGAAACTACCCGCGGTTGCTGATTGCCCGGCATAAAATTTGTCGTAACCGAGGAATTATCTGTCGGCCGATATCGGGCTAATTTTATGAGGCTGCGTATAATGTTGTGTCTCGCACGCCCGTCGTCCGGTCGCCTAATTTTACGACGCTGTTCCTCCCGACGACTATCTTCATCGTGTTTGAGGAGATCGCAGCCTCACATTCGCGCGTCCCACGTTTATCTGATCTCAAAAGGTGATACGCATTTATTAATTGTTCATTATGCAACTATCTGAGACAAACGTGAAATACGGCTCGTGTGTTATTATGACGCACTCTGATCGCGCATTTCGTATTTCTGGCACGAGGAGCCATCGCCCGAACATACGTTCGAATTCCTAAATGGATCAAGAAACTTGACGTCATAATACCGAGGGCAACTATATATTTTAAAGTTCCGAGAAGAGTGGAGGGATTCATCGAACCGTGAACAAGCATACGCGGAGGCAGATCCCCGGTAAACGGTAGCAAGAAAGGTGTTTGCCACTATACGAGCGCCGCCATTGCGAGCGAAGAATCCGGATAACCGATGCACAATTCGCTAGCTTCTAATCAAGTGACCCAAAACACGAAAATAAGAAGACAAAAAGAAAAGGACAATAGTTCTGAAAACACATATTTGAACCTACTTAGCGAATTAACATAATATCTACTAACGGACTGGATGCCTTCTGGGAAGCTGCGCGATTTCGGGATGACTCACAGTGGTATCAAGGCGGACAAAACCTGAAATTTTTAAATCACCTTTATATAATCAGACAGAAATATTTTAAAATAGTATTCATTTCGTGTGCTAGATATGTAACGTATAATTATATCGATTAGAGCATTTTGCGCGTAACTTTCTTATATTATTTAAATATTAAAAATAACGGAAGATAGAGAAAAAGTACATTGATATGCATTTGTGGAAGAAGTTTGCATTTACGTGAATACGAATCGTAAGCAGTTCTTTTTTTTTGTAACTTTTTCCTATAATCTGATTAATTTTCTATAGCGATTATAAAAGTGGGACATTTTGCCCGCAAGATCTTTTTTAGGCACTACTATGCGGCCAAGCGATTATATCAACGAGTTCGGCGGGAAACGCTAAAAAGAAATACGAGATTTAGACACCGCGTGACGATCTTCGGAGGATTTGGTGTCCAAGAAGCGAGCACGAATTCGAGAGGAGTCGTATGGCTCGTTCGCGGTCGACAGGTTCGCATGCACGGTGACGGGATCGTCGAGGTTCGAAGGAAGAAGACGAAGACGAAGAAGAAGAAGAGAAGGCGGCGGCGGCGGTGGCCGACGTTACCTCGCCGCCATGCCATCCTTCAGCGTTCGCGTTTGCTCCGAGCTTTGCGTGCCACTCAACATTGGCAAGTAATTTCTTGCACGCAATTGCCCGCTACTGGAATTGCCTGGTAGGCGACCTTAGTCCGTCAGTCATTTACTTTTTAAATCGATCCTACCTGCCAACCCCCTTGCCTCGCCTGTCCGTTCATCCGTAACTCCATACGGTCGACCCTCGTGTGCACGCGTGTGCGAGCACACACGACTCCGTGGCACGCGGAATTTCCCAACGCTAAAAATCGATTCACGGTAGGCATTCTCCTTTTCGGCGGCGTTTCTCGTCTCTTACAAGAGTATTTTACATTCAAAGTGATTTTTCCTATAATCTCATATTCTAAGCTTATTGTTTTACAGGAAACATATTCTGTAAAACAATAAAGTTGATTCCAAAGGAATCCTTTTGAGGTCAATATAAAATTAAAATCCTCTAAGATTTGGTGGATTTCACGTATATAAAAATTATTTTTTTTGGGGGGAGGGGGTGTATTATCTCGCCATACGAAGAATATTTTACAGGTGAAAACTTATCATCTATATTATTCTAAAAAGGTCTGATCAAATTTATGATTGATATCGATACGCTGCTTAATACACGCCAAACATGACGTATTCTTCATTATCTTCTTTCACTTGCTTTACGTAGATTCGATAAGAGATTCTGCAGGATAATAATCATAGTGATTAATTATATGTCCTCGATTATTCCATGATAGGGTTAAAAGATGCTAATTCTGTTATTGACAGCCGTCACGTTGTGACGGACCTCGAACGAACGTAAAGCGGTTTCGATACATCGCTTAACACTGCGGTGTTATGGCTGGATTACGTCGCGCATTAATTTTCTTGTCGAGTCAGTCGAGCGTATCAGGATATTCTGTGATGTCGCTACCCGTATCATTAAAGTCGCGAATAAATTGCTCGCCGGTATACGGATCGCACGATGGTTTACCGAGTATCGCTGAACACCGTTTCTCAACCCTTTAAACTCGCGATAATGGTCATCCTGGTATTAACCGTGTTTAGGATCGGAGCAGTTCCTATACCCGGCGCATCACGTGGCTGAGAGGCAAACTTAGAACGGAAGGGATCGATATACACGCCGTTATTTTGCATACAAACCGTGCGAGAAGGTTTCAAGCTAACTAGGTATTCCTATAATATTTCAATAACCTTAAAAACTGGTCTTTGAATATTTGAGTATTTGAATATTTGATTGCGATAGAATATCGTCATCTCTTGGAAAGTTTGCGATGCTGCCATAACTGTACGGCATTATTTCACCATGAAATAACAAAAAAAAAGTTTAAATATTTATATTCATTGATTTAAAATCCAGAAAAAATACTTTATTATACTTTAAAGTAAAAAGTAATTCCTCAGCACGTTTGTTGTGTGTGAAATGGTCGCACATAAAGGGACAGAGTGTATCCTTTCACCGACATGGCGTTTCGAGCAGCTGGATCGGCCCGTGACTCTAATGCGAGAAAGAGAGAAGAATTATCTTCCGAATCGAGGCTACCAATAAGCAATAATTGTACGTTTAGCGACCGTGCCGCGTTTGCATTCGTGTCGGCACGACAAGCCGGACCGCCGCGGAGAACAGGGAAGCGAGAAGCAAAATGACTATATCTTAATCATCTTTGGTTATTGCCTTTCTAGACCGTGTGCTCAACTTGGCTCGTGGGAACCCATCTCGCGAATGTGGAAGAGAAAACGCTGGGATCCTTCGCAGGAAATTCGCGGCACGCATACACGCTTATCATCCGGCAATCAAAATACAGAGCGTTCACAAAGATTTGTCCCGGTTTCAAGTACGTATCTGACGAGTGTCGTATAAAAATGGTAGAGAAATTTTCACGCTGTTTGATTCTGTAACGAGGATTTCCAGCGCCTGTGTGTGTCTCCAAAGACACTTCGATGTACGCACCATTAATTGCACACGCGACTGAGGATTTGAGGAAATTATGCGAAAAATATGAACACGTCAAATTTCATGTTTGGGGGCGAGCCATGTCGGAAAGTGATGCGTACGTGTGAGAAATCGTGTCTACATGATCTGCACGTAAAAGCATTATCGACGCCCGTACCCGCAGGGAGAAACTGTCGTTGATCGAGTACGGGATTGACTCAAAAGACACCCGGAGATGCGTGCCAAGGATAAGCGAGCTCTTTCAGCCCGTTTATCGCGCGATTTCGTTGTTTACTCTTTACATTCAGATTTTTTTTTACCTATGAAAAGAAATTATAAACCCGTATATGGATTAATTAAATCATTGAAATTTAAAAAACATCTAAATATAGATATCTGAATACGTAATTTTTCGAAATTACATGACATCTTGAACGATTAAATTTTACAGTAACTTAATTATCTTTCTTTTTGCAAAAAGGTAAACGATCCAAGATTAGAATTTATTTTAATAGTTCAACGAGGAATCTCGGTATCGCTTTTAGAAATAAATTAACTTTTTTCCTCGAAAGTAAAAACCATATTAAAATATCGTAAAGATTTTATTAAAATAATGATAAAATGCATTGCAATTATTGCAATTTTGAGTTATCACGCGGCATTGTACTGCACATTCATTTTGATCTTTCCATCTGGATGCAATGGATGGCGCCACCAACTGCTTTAAATCGATAGAAATAAAATGTAAAGATTCATTTATGCGGATTACATGTAGGATATTATATATTATAGCATGATAACATCGTATTTCTTACGATAACGCTATACCTCGTATTAGGCAAATATGGTATTTAAAAGGTTTGCAAAAAACCTAAATTAATTATCAATTAATAAATTAAATTTATATTAAAATATTTTCAATCGTGTAATAATATTCACAATAATTATGTATAATTTTATAAGCAATAGTAAAAAATATGTATATTCAGTTTTTATTTTAACAATTATATGATTTATTCAGAAGCTACTAAAAGTTATATATCACGAGATTTTCATGAAAAATGCGAAAAATTTCAAAAAGACATACCAATACCACATCGATCTTGCGAAGGATTGCATTGACATATTAATACACATATCCCTACGTTTAAATTATAAATGATTCGTATATACATCAAACGAGAGACGTGATGGAAATTCTAACGCGACCATGAGACGTGCTCCCATGTGTTCTGATAAAGTAATCTGTGTGACGTTAGCGAGCAATCTCGGTTATAAGTCGGTTCGCTTTCCATTCCACGAAGAGCTTGGATTTTATTAGAATCAAAAATTTTAATAAATATTTTATTGCGCTCATGCTAGGAATTTCACGTTGACGACGATGATTTCATAGAAAGTTATAAATAATTATTTACAAACATAAAAATATTTTCCAAATATCTCGCGCTTAATGCAATGTATTTTTTTTTAATTATAGTTCTGACTTCCTTTTGAAACGCGCTTTCACACTTGTGTTTTATCTGTATTTTTGTATTCTGACATTTTTATTATCACAATCAAACAAATTTTTGCTGAAATAAGTTTTCTAAAAATGTGTATCATATAATTATAAAGAGAACATGAGTTAAAAATAATCTGTGGCAATCATTACGTATGTTGAATAAATAGGTAAGTCAAATAGATAAGTCTGTTAAACATTAGAGATAATTCTATTACTATAAATAATGCTATCGAAGGTTATCGAGAACATTCGCGCATGCACTTTGCTTTAAAATAGAAATCCAGCTCATATTTTTTATATCGTTACCGGTACACGCGATTTATATCCAAATCGCAATTCCTGAGCTGCGTGATAAAATCACCGTGCAATTACGATACGCCAGACATTTGAGTTAAATACTGACTGAGATTTTTCTGAGAACGAAGGAAACACGCTTGGAATTGTCAGTGTCATCGGGTTATCGGGCCGTGACCGTCAATGTTTAAGCCGGCTTAAACACCGTGCGAGTTGTTAGTTGTCCGATTAGTTGAGAAGTATGCGCATATTCTACGCGATTCTCGCGCTCGTGATCATCTCCGCGAGCGTTGCCGAATGTTGGTCCTTTTCGAATGTGGCGACGTCCATCGACAAGCTGCTACGGCCGCAAAATAATACCTCGAAAGTTATAGATTCCAACGGGAATGACGGCGCTACGAGAAAATCCCCGGAGGTCACGGTAGAAGGCAGAATAATATTCGTTCCACGAAGGAATAAAGTCATCTGTCAGCCGGGTCAGCAAGTCGACCGACGTGGCAAGTGTAGAACAATATGGTGAAGCTTAAAATAAACGATAAACAAGGTACGTCTTAAATACAATGTTGTCACGAATTAATATTTTTAATCTTTTCAAATTTTTATCTTCGGTTTTTAATTCATTCGCTATTCATTAAGTAGCGTATTCGATATCCGATAAATAGTAATGCTGAAAGAACAAGTGAAAGAATATACAGAACATGTTTCAAATTAACTAGTTTCTCGAGAAAAACAAATTTAAACATAAAGTAGTGCATTATCACGTACGATCGTGCTCAGCAATGGAGATGGTTCATCACTATCATCGATAGTGCCACCGAGGGTTATCGCGAATGTTCATAGACGAAGCAAAACAAATTTTGTTTAATACATTTCTCATTTAAAAATTTCATAAAAATTAATGCGTCACTTTGCGCGTACTCGTGCTATTCACGCTATTCACGCACCGTTTATTATCATTTTCGACGTCAATTTCTTAGAAATAGTTTGATAAGCGGGCTATTAACCTCGCATGTATTTTTAGCAGATCAGCTTTGTACTAGCGATGCGTCCAAAGTAAAGTTGCGTAAAGTTCAAGACTTCAGTTCTCAGTATCGTAATCTCGAATCAATGAAAAATTCCGGACACGCCGGACTGATAAAGCTACCAACTGTCGTCTTCGCGATACTCCGCGTTGCAGATAAAGCAGCCTTTTAAGCCGGTTTGCATCGACAAGGTCGATTTTAATTAGCCCACTCGTCCGTTTCCGAGTGTTTTGTTTGCATTCGTTTTGAGGAGGAGGCGGAAGCGGCGGCGGCGGCGGCGGCGGTGGCGGCGATGACGGTAGCGGATAATAAAAATCAATCGTCGTCAGTTGACCAGCGGCTTTATCGCGTTCGCTGTCCAGCGAGCATCACGATTTTCTTGCGGAAAATGTGAGACCCGAGTCGGCCGTCCGAACGTGCCGAATCTGAGTTTCGTATCGCTCCGCGTTCCGACGCGATCACGCACCGCCCGCCCGATGAAATTCAAAGCGAGACGCTTCGCGTCGTGATTAACGAACTTTGTCATGGGCTGAACGCTGATAATAATTCTGGGGCACGTGTTTTCGAAGCACGAGCAGTAGTACGCCACCAAGTGTCGCTAAACGTATTGTGACTGTATCGTACTTTATTTGAGGATAATTCTCCATATCGGTAATCCTCTACATATCGATAATCCTCAGAAGTCTCCTTGAAATGTGCGAAGATTACGCGTGATTACGTATTGCGTGTGTACTTCTCGTCAAGTGATACATACATTTGAAACTCTCGAGAAGGTGATTAATATCAGAAAGGAAATTTATTCGCGACAATCGCACGAATCTGCAATTAATTTCGTCAGATTGAAAATCGCGCGACAGGAATCGCAAAATAAATTACCGAGAGGCGAGATCTGGACAGGCTTTCAGTCGTTAATTGCGCGTTGTGTACTACAATCATACGCAACTATGAGGCGTTTATTGGTCATAACGTACGCGATAGCGTTATTTTTCATGCTGTCGACGCCGAGCACGCGCGCGACCGACACGAATGTCTCGCGGGAAGAAAAGCGTTTCTTGCGTTTCGATAGCAACAAAATCGAAGCTGGATCAATAATTAACGTTCCTGTACAATGTCCACCGGACACGGTCAAAGTTGGAAAGCGCTGTCGAAGCGTCTTTTAGGTAAGCGTCTTCTATAAAGTAGAAATTCGTTTTTACAAGCAAATCGTTGATAATTGCATTATAACAATGTTTGCAACAATGTAAACTATTACTTTTATATTAAGCTCTCAAAATTAATTAGACACAAATTTATTGCCAGTGCACATTATAATTAAACACCCAAAAAATAATAATTTTGATATACGTGGAATTCTCTAAATCTTACAATTACTCTTTTATTTATTACTTTAAATCTTATTTACTCTTTTATTTATTTATATTGACCTCAAAAAAATTCCTCTGAAATCAAGAGAAAAATAGTATAAACAATAGTATTTAAGAGAGAAAAAAGTTTATCATTTTATTAAAAGAGGAATATGTTTGCCGTAAAACAGTAAACTTAGAGTATGAGATCCTATAGGAAAAATCATCTTTAAACGTAAAAAACATGCGAACATGCTTGACGTCAATGCATCGTATAGAAATTGAATGAATTATTGACGGACGCGTATAATAATATAAGAAAATAAGAATTATTGGGTAATTTACACAAATTAACATATAAAGAACATTTATTATTTATTATAAATATGTAAAACAAAAATTTTTTTTTGGTGAATGACGATAGATAATAATATTTTTATAAATAATGTTTTACATATTTATATAACAAATAATAAATGTTCTTTATATGTTAACTTGTGTAAATTACTCAATAATTCTTATTTTCTTATATTATTATACGCGTCCGGCAATAATTCATTCAATTTCTATACGATGCATTGACGTCAAGCACGTTCGCGTTTATGTCTCGTTGACTGTGGCGTGACGTAAACTTATAATTCCAACGAAGTATAACGCTTTAAAGTTGATTTTCTTTGCCGGAAGTCGCTACAACTCATCAACTATTCCAGTAGCCTATTCGTCCATCAGATGCGCACACAATCGTCACCTCATATCGATCCCTTCATACTCGTGTCAAACTTAAATATGCATTAAATTGCTCAGAACTTTATTTATAGCGACCATTCTATTTCCGTATACATAGCATAGTTCTTACTTCCGACCATAGAATGATGTGTGTAAAACCTGTATATAAATCTACCTGCATGAAACAGATCGAAATGACAAACTGTTGATTTTTGTTACAGAATCCTTATAGATAATTAAACTACTCCTGCTTATAAAAGATGATGGCTCCGGAAGAAAACAGGAAGAACAGGATTGAAAATAAACAAGAATGTCGTTGTCATCGTTGGGAACTATATAGCTGTACCTATGTTAGATGTACCTAATTAATGATTAATTAATGATATATGTAAGATCTATAGTCCACCGAATCGAATTGGCAATTGTAAATTTCATGCAAAATGCGATTAGGATGTAAAGACTACGAACAAAATTATTTTGCTGCGTATTTTGCTGCAGAAATGCAAAAAATAGACAATGATTTTATATTGGGCGTACAACAATTAAAACTAAAGTAAGAATAAATTGCAGAGTATTAAATTTATACTAAAGAATAAATAAAGTATTTGAAACGTATGTAATACATAAAATGTAATAAAAGCTAAATTGTTTCTCTTTTTAAATATACCAGCACACAAATATATTCAAGATTATTAATTAGATTATATGTACAAATTTTATTGTATACCTAATATATATTTAATTATATTGTATATCTAATCTAGTGATAATAAAATATGTGAATGACACTACACATAATAATTCACATCAAATTTAATTTCAAATAAATAATATGTAAAACATATACAGATGAATAATTAAAAAAAAATATATATATATACATATGTATGTATGTATGTATATGTAAAAATGAATAAAGCATTTTAAATATATTTCTGTATATTTTTCTTATCGTCCATATGTCATTAAAGCATTTATTGACAATGCGGATGAAAGTCCCCGAACACGGTACATAATCATACTTCTACTTAACAGTTTATCGCATTGCGGAAGTTACGAACGTAAGCACGAACGCTCGTGCGTAAGCAATCAGGATGTGATTTTGACCACTAATTAACAATGACAAAACGGAAAGGAGACAGGAAACCGCACTGATGGGCCTAAGTTGTATATAAATACAACGCGCTACCGCTACAGCAACCAGTCTAGTTATTAGCATTTTGATGCTGTAAGTGTACACCGAAGAAGAAATCTGACGCCAATCTGTCTGATTTTATCTACCTAATTTGAAATTTGAGAAAGTGCTCGAGAGATTGAATATCGTCTGCAATAATGGCACCGGCCCGTTTGATTCTACTCATTCTTGCGTCGATAATGTTAATATTTGCGTGCGAGGGACGGCCACTGACTTTCCCTGCAAGAAACCGGCCACAGATGAACTGTCCGCCGGGTTATAGACCCGTTCGTACCGGAGGATGCAGAAAGGTTTTAGTAACTTAAGACACGATACTCTTCCTTGTACAAGGTAAATATTTCACAACCATGTTGGAGTTATAACATGTGTATCTTTATTCTTTTCTTGTTGAAATATATTCTACTTTGCATAATGCATAAAAATGTTTTAGAAAAAAATATTTTATATAATTTTATATAATTACTGTTGTATAAATTAAAGTAAATCGATTATAATGACAAAATGTATTTCTTTTCTTGATTATAGAACAATGCAAACAATGTTACAGGATATTCTTTCCCGGAGGTGCCATATTAACAATGAAAACAATAACGCTTTTATTTCTGGTATTATAATACAATCACATTTGACCTCAAATCATTCAGTAATATGCATTGCGCATGGAAGAAGCTATACTTTAACAAAATTTGGCAACCATCGCCTATTATATGCTTATGTAACGAATATGCACCACGTAAATGTTCTGTATACCATTATTTTAATAAATAATAATGTCAGAAAATGTAATTTGTTTCTATCAATGTCTCTCTTTTTTTCTCCTTATATTTAAAATCTTCATTAAATATCTAAATAAGCAAATAAAATATAATCAGTAATAGAAATACCTCATTATATTCACATTAAATATTATTTTATTATTTAATAAAAAGATTTCAAGTTACTAATTATTTAATTTTACAACAAATGTCTGTATTAATTATCAATTATTGAAATTCTATTATAAATACAAAATAATGCTACCAATTTTAATAAAAATTTAGCCTACTAGACAAGAGATGTCAGAGTTTACAGATAGAGAGATATTTGATTTCCAAAATATTTTAAATATTGAAAATATTAATTTAACAATTACTTAATTATTTTCCATTTATCTTTAATCGGTAATAAAGCAAATTTCTCAATTTGTGACTATAATATGTATACATATAAATATTTATTGTCCCTCATCATATTAATTAATAATTAAAAAAATACCATATTTCAATAATATTTAATTTTTAACGTTATATTTTAATTAATATTTACGCATTCTTTTTAAATTTACTTCTACGTTTTAAAATATTAATTATTAGACCGTAGTAAACTTTAAAGTCTCAAACAGTTTAATATAACATTACCATAATTACTATTTTATTAATTATGTTTTCAAATTTACATAGATTTTCTCTCAGTTTACCTTCCGTAGTTATCTTGCGACATCGATGAAATACTGTCGTCGTTGAAAGTTCGCAGTGTTAGATAAATAAAATTTCTTGGACTCGATTGTCGATAATATAGATATAACAAGCACATATCTTCAAATCAAATTTAAAAAATTTTAATTAAAAATATTACTAAAAAATAGACACTTATAATAAATAATCTTCTTTTTAATAACATCTTAAAAATAAAACATTAATAATACATTAAAAATACGAAATAATTTTCCAACTTCAAATTAATTGTCTCTAATAATTCTAATATTAATCCTCAATTTTCGGAAAATAAAAACAATTGTTTTAAAAAATTAAAGCTTTTCATATTGTAATTATGACTTCTAACAGCATTATATCGATGCGCAAAACGATTCGAAATCGGCAAAAAAACGATATTCTCTGTCATTGTATAAATATTAATTAAAAAGAAAAGATATAATGAAAGTGTGAAAAGTATAATCAATTATTAGTATTTATAAGAAGCAACAAAATGTATATACCTGATGATGGCTACGTTTTCGTTGCACTCCGGTAAGACTATAGAAAGATCATCCCGATCGATGCCAAGTACACGGATCGCACATTACAGGCGTCAACACTCATGAAATCGCAATACTATGGCACACTGACGGCTATGCATTTTATACGTCACATCAAGCGTCTGACACTGCGCTACTTGCGATTGTATCTTCTGCGCGAGATACATTTTGCAACAATCACAGAAGCATGGACGAAGTTTGACGCGACGCGTTTAGCCTCAAAATTCAAAATCTATCGAGGAGCAGCATGACGATTCATCACGCAAACGACGTTTGGCAAGCGGAGAATCGTGACGTGTCGACGCGCGCCGACAGCGTCCACTGTGTCACGACAAACGTCCGATATCGCGAAAGATACTCGCGATTGTTCTTTCCGCGCGAGATACATTTTTGTGCGAAGATAACCGCGAAAAACGCGGGTCGACTCGAGCGCATTTCCACGCTTACCACGATGCGCTTCGCAACTGCCCGGCGATTCAAAATTTATCGATGTGACGGCAACTTCAAGCGATCGATCATTTTCAATTATATAATAAATCAATTGGAACACTTTCCTTAATATGCGAAATGTTTAAGATATGGAGAATAATAAAATTGTCGGGACAAGCGGTAGAAATATCTGCACAAACGCGTGATACTCGAAATGTTTGAAATCCAGCCGACACGGATTACTAGCGCCATCTGTATGCGAAGGATCTTGTCAGCGCATAAGCTAAAGCCTTAATTAGCCTACAGATGGCTCTGCCATGCTGTTAATTCGATTAATAATTGTATTTATATTGCGATTGTAAAGTATTGCCAGTCGTACATCTACCGACTGTATATGTATCATTAATTTTTTTCAATTAAAGTAATTTATATTGGTTCTCTCGTGAAGTAGAAACCAAATCTTTATATTTGAAAAGAAATTAATTTATATCAGAGCTTGCGAGACCAAAATTCACTCACATCTTTCTCGCCAATAAAAAAGAAATTGATTTATACGCTCGTATTGGTCAAATATTTACAATTTCACTTTTACTATTAATACACTATGTTTAGCCATATAAATCATTTTATAAATTCTCGCCACGCTTCTTTATATAAGCGTCTGGTTTTTCTGCGTCATTAGACAAAGTTGAGATTTCCCGTCGATTGTTACCTTGAGGTAACGTTATGAAAATTAATGTTAGAATAAGTCAACTTTTCATATGCAAATTATAAACGCCCACATTGTTCACTAAGGTGCTCGGTATTCGCTTACGGCGTCTGAAATTTTTCTAAATTGTAGTTGACGTAACAATGCATTATGTGCTCTCTTATGGATAGTTTGAAATCTTCCACAATCTTCTTATTCATTAAGTAAAGTATCACCGAATAAAATTATTTACATTCTGTCACTTTATTGATAAATCCAGAAATACGATTTTTAGTAAATGCAGTGTCCAGCGCCCACTTCAATTTATGAATCATCTAAATTTTAAGAAGGAAACTTATTTCTTTTTTATCCAATGGTGTCGCGATAAAGATTCATACACGAATCTTTATCGCGACACCGTTGGATAAAAAAGACTGTTGCATTGACAGTATTAATTTAATCTTGTTAATAAAAATAGAAATAATTGGAAATAATCTTGTGAATTCAATATGTCATACTCTTGCTTTAATAAAACAAGTATTTGTCCAGTAAACACAAATTAACAATAACATTGCATCGATATTATAATCTCTTTCTTAACAATGTAACTGTTATGTACATGTACTACATGATACTTGTTTTATTAAATTTATATTGTTTAGTGAGAAATTATAATATATTGATGCAATTGTCAATTGGTTCACTAGGTTGTGTCTATTATTAATACTGTAATTTAATTATCAAGATTATTTTCAATTAAATATAACGCTGCTGATGTAAAATTGATTTCTTCCGTACATAAAAACACCTATCTAGATATAGAACGACACGACATACGAGCGCGATAAGCAAGAACTTTTTAAACTGAAGAACTTTTATCACTTGTGTGTCTTACATTGTAAGCACAGATCGCGGAAGAGCGAAATGTGACGCGCTTTCTTCTCCTTAATTTCGCATAAAAGCACTCGAACGCGCCAATCGATGCCGCGTAAAAGTCACGCCGCTTATCGCTGCCGCACGACAATTCGTGAGGCACGCGGCGCGAGTGAACGCGCGCGCGCGCGCGCGAGCGCGCGGCCACTTGCTCGCCTATGCGTGAGGCAAGAAATAAGCGCGGGACGTGTTCGCCTCATCAGTCGATCGCGGTGCGAGCGCTGGGATACGCTCAGGTGTGCATCGTCGCGTATTCGAAGTAAAAACTCGACCTCGACCGCGAAAGAATCGAACGGCGCGGCGCGAACAGTCCGCGAGTGATCGTTAATAATAATTAAAAACGACGTGATTCTCTCGAGTCGACGCGAGTCCTTTGTGCCCGTGAGAAGTGAAGAGAGATCGGAAGGCGGGGAATTTATCAGAAAATGCAATCGCGTCGCGGCGCGACGCTGTTTGACAACCAGTCGTCGCTGCATCTCGCCGCGAGGATGCTCGTTTTCGCGATCGTCTGCGGCGGACTCGTCCTGGGACAGATCGGCGCGCAGTATCACGGCGATCCCGATGACATAGTCTTCCCCGGACCGATCAGCATAAAATCGAGGACCCTTGGTAATGAGCCCGCGAGGGATTCCAGCAATCCGTCGGTAAATTGGTGTACAGATTGACCTCGCCTCTGAATTAAGCCCACGACGAAATGGAAATTACTTTGAATAATATCCAGTTTCGGAGTCACTTCCACGTGCCAAGAGATCGGAGAGGCAAACCCTGACGGTCGATGCAGCTTGATATAATGAATGTATTACATTATCGGAATCTTTTTAATTTTCGTGACAAACATTGTCCTAATTTCTAGTTCTTTTTATCCTTAATTATTTATTTAATTAAAAAGAGTGAGTGTAAATTGATGACCACTTTTACTGTCAAGATTCACTTTCCGCGGAGAAATCGAAATGACGTCGAGGTCGAATCTGTCAATGTCGAGGATGTCCACGATGAAATAATTGCAAGGTGCTATGTGACTCTTGTGATTCTCGGCACGATGTAAAGTCGATCGCACGTCACTTTGCATGCAATTGTGCAAATACGCGATCGATGACGTTCCCACCGTTCGACATTCTACCACTATTTTTTTTATGCATTACTAATTAACAAAAAATACGAGATGATAATCAGATTCAAGATTATCTATCTTCTCTCTCTGTTTCGTTCTTTCTCTCTCTCTCTCTCTTTCTCTCTCTCTCTCTTCCTCTAGGCGCATAAAAATACAGTGTGGAATAAGAAACCCACGTGCAAGCGTGGAAAATTGAGTAAACTAGCTGCCGGCTTACGAGAAATCGTTATATCAACAGCTATTAGGCTATACACGGTAATTGCAGTATCGTCACCTCGACTGAGTCAGTAGCGAAATCGAGGCTGCGATTAGTAAAACATAACGGCGCCTCGGCGTTAAACCGAAGGCATAGCCTTGCTTCGCGGCAAGGTCGGAACCAGGGCTATTCCGATGCGTCGAGAGGCTCCTTTCGTTAAGGAAAGACCGTTCTTGCGGTCTTATCGCAAAGTCGTTCGTTCCTCGCGAGAATTCCACGAGACGCACGAATTTAGATATCCACACGAAACATGTTCGAAAGTCGAGACTAGAACGGGTTCAGAGTACCGCGATTTCTCACCGAGAATTCCAGGAAATACAATGTCTCCGCGATGCAGACTATTTCTCGATTATGCAAATCGTAGACCAACCTGTTTCCTCATCAAATTCCGAGAGACTATATTCGCGTTCGTATTACTTGAAAAAATATTTGTTTCGAAATCAAAGTGGTAGCGTTACTTCCGGAGGCATTGCACATATATTGCGCGAAGAGTATTATTCACTTACCGTAGATAACAAAAGATATATGTATATAGTCCATGAAATTCGCGTTAAAATTTCGGAATATATATTCTTGTATTAATTTTAAATAGATTTTTTGTTTGCAAATTTGAATTTCAGCCTATCAAAGATTATTCTTTTGCACGAATTAATATATGATTTAATGAAAGCGTGAAATATTTCCTGGTATTAATAGATTATTATAATAGAGGCTAATGCTTAAATCTCCAATCACTTATTAAGTTACTTGCTTCTTTTTTGACAGCTGTAGTACACACACGTACACATATATAATATGAGCGATTCGATCGTCTTGAAAACCTGTTTAAATCGTGATATCGAAGTTAAAGGTGATTTTTTCGCATCTATTAGAAGTAGTGGTTATCAATGACTAATAGAGTAACTATGTCCCAAAGCTGATACATACTACCTTAATCTACAGACATTTATCAATCTAAAAATGATTTCTCCTTCATAAGAACGTCGCGCGATAATTCTGTGATGATTAAAGTGATGATTAAAAATAAAGAACTATTTCTCGTAGAGCTAAATTATATGTAAACTAACAAATTTTACGTAAAACATACGGTAAATTATAACAAATCAAGATCAGATTGCTGCATAGAAAAAACATGTAAAATTCGATCGTTTCAATCTAAATGTAACTGTAATGGCTTAATCAAAGACAGTAAATCTATTTTTCTCCAAAAATCTGGATTTTTGTGCAAGGTAGATCATTGACCGATATTTATTTCACCAAGATGATTTGCTGCTTAGTCACGCATATCGCAAGTATCCGCGATTGAATAGGATGAGTCACAGTCTACGGGAATACCCTGAAGAATTTAATTTTATATATATTCTTTTAGTCAATATTTATGAGATTGTAGGTATGAAATAACTATGATGAGTACGTATGACCCATTAAGATTTATGGTCTCTCTGTTTCTTTCAGATCTCAGCGCACGTTCGAATCAAAATGAGTTCTTAAGAAAATTCTATTTTAAATTTATCTTTGCTTACGCACTTTGTTTTTCATTATAGCTAATGTAGGAAAATTGCTGACCGCGAATTAATAAAACAACTAGTATCTTAATCATTATTTCTTCAATTTTATGAATGTATTCGATCGCCTTCGATCTCACTAAAAGTCTCCGACATAAAATTTTTTAGAAAAGCGTGCAAGACAGAATATACGAAACTTGTTAACATATTGACAAAGTATTATTAAATAATTTCTATTTTCAATAGTTTTCAATTACAAGTTTTTTTACTTATTGTTAGTTATGTATACATATTGATCGCACTTATGTGTGTGATCTATTTCGTATTATCGGATTTCGATTAGATTATTTTCTAAAAAAAGACATGAGCCTTATAAGTGTATATAATACGTATATAAAAAAATATATATATAATATTACAAGTTATAATTTATTTTTTAGATACCACTCGACTTAGCAAATAGAATAAATTCGATAGAAACGATGGAGGAATTTATGGAACTTCTTCATGGTGTTCCAGTGAACGAGAAGAGTATTGCGTTTAGTAGTAAGTATTATTCGCTATTGCGTTATCTTTATTACGTACTAAATGTAAATATAAATAATGCAATGGCAAGTGATAATCTTAAGGAAAACGTCGTGGAAGAAGGAACTAATAAAGCTTACTCAATGCAAATTCCACTTTATTGACTAAATATATCAAATTAAAAACCTACTATTATCATAATTATTGAAAGCCAAAAAAATACGCGGAGAAATAAACATTTGAAAATACATTGACATTATCAATTATGTTCCAATGCCACAATATCACATATTAATTGTTAAATATAGCTACAATCAAATACATTGCAATTATATATAACTAATTAGGGAAATTAATAATTTATGGAAATGCAAATAAAAGTATCGCAATAAAATCTTTTATCGTTTAAGCAGGAACATAAATTAAAGCATGGCGCGGTGTATCTTTTGATCATTCCGTTGTTTATACAAACGCGTTTCAGCACAGTTATCAATGTGGACTGAGATTATTCCATAACGAGAATCGTATGCATTTTGATATTTTCAATACATTACATGTGAATTAAATATTATACAGCTTCAAAATTTATTACAAACTCTTACGGGTTTAGAATGTTTTTTTGATCTTGCAAGAGTTATGCAATAGATTCTCGATTAACACAGGAAACAGTCTTCTGTTCGTTACGAATGAAAATTCGCCGAGGCCTTTCCGGCCAATTGATTCAGCTGACAATATTATCTAACCAAGACTGAACACATGCAACTGCTATCGGCCGCAAAATGTGTGCGATAGTTTTATTTCGCACCTGCTGTTTCTTCTGTGTCAGATGCATTTTTATATTCGTTGACATTCGTATAATTATCATTCATATCATTGGCATTCGTATCATTGACATTCGGTATAAACGATCTTGCGGATTTGATACATGATGCTAAATGGTTTCTTACTTGGAAAGTCAAAAATCAATTTATTGTTCACGTAATGCGCGCAACAATGCACATTCTTTTCCGGATTCTTTTTCGCTATTTCGGCTTCGAAAGATCTTAGAAAATTTTCGCGATCCTCTGAGAAGTTTAAGGGCTGCAGGTAACCACCGAAATGATTTACATCCTGTATCAATGTATTGCTAACTTGGATTGCTTCTTCTAAACTTGGCAATTGACTTTTTTGTATTTTATTCATATTATGACATCTCTGAGCCGAAACATTCGAAACGCCAATAGTACAAATATTTTCCTGCGTATTGTAACATTTTGTATTAACTTTTCGCGGTTCATTACTGACTAGAATATATGCGATTTGCAACTTGCATTGTCGTTTCCAAACTTTTTTTCCATTGAGGTTTGACCAATGATGTAAGAACGGATAATCTAAAATTTAATATATAAAACTTTTTAATATATAATTATTACTGTTTTAATCATTGATTTACTTTAATATATCTAACATTTATTGTTCATAAAATATCATTAAAATAATTCCATAATTTATATTTAATTTATCTTTCCTTATAAAATTTCATTTATAACACTCTATAAATCTAAAGATGTCTGATTAATAATAAAATATTATATATCTGATAATTATTGTTAACAAAATTTATTTCTAATATTACCTGCTGATTGCACATTCATTCGTATAAATTTTATTTCTCCATTCGCTTCCAGGTACTTAGTCACTTTAGCAGCAGCAAGTTCATCTTCTTGACCGCACACTCTGTTGATGGCTCTGACGGTTGTTGGTGCCATTTCCTCTTTCAATTTTATCCTATTAATGTTCTGTATCTTCCCGACGATAGGCTGAGACGTAATCTCGGGCTCGAAAAGAGTATAGAGCTCACTCTCGTTAAAATCACTCTCGTCATCCAGCTCATCGGGTGCATTCGCATTAAATTCATTTTGATTCATATTGAAATTGACATTCATGTTGTCGCAATCTGTCGACACTCTCAGTTTGCCCATACATTTTTCAATGTCAAATTCGTATTTATTATCAGTTGTTTTAGTTATAAAAGTCGCATAATCTATTTTATTCCTTTTGCTGTTTTGATAACAATCTTTCACGTTTTCATCGGTCGTTGACACTTCAACGCAGTTAGAGTTCTCATCCAAGGACCGTTTTGCCTTCCTACGCAGAAAATACGTGAACACATGAAACCATTTTTATCTAACAAGTGCTACACTTTCTTAAATGAATTTATTGCTTAATACAATTTGTGTATACGTGTAACAACACGAATAAACTGATGTACGAAAGAAGATGTCTTTCGTAAATTTGGATAATATAATCAACAAATACAACTATGAATATACGTAATTCTCATTAATTTGATTATTCTTACTCTGTTTGTGTATCGTTGCTAGAGATATCCGAAACTGGCACAATCTCATGAAATGTGTGAAAGGATTCCTTTTTATTGGACTGCATAAAGGCAACTACATTATTTCTTCCCTTAATCACATGTCCGAACCATTTGAGCACTACATGCTCTGAGAGATAGTCTTTGAAATCGGGAGCCAATCCATCGACCAACACGAAATAATGATTTGCAACCGAGATTGCCTGGGCACGTTCACTGGCCATTTTCACGCTCTAAAAGAAAATAATTGCTACCTAGAGAAAATCTAATATCAGTTTAATACTTCTGTTTATGATCTCGCTTATATTTTGACAAACTAATATTATTTTAATAACATACTATTTCAAATTGTTGCAATTGGTGAATTAAATGTTATCCTATCGGTATATGTGCCCATGTACTACAAGACATTTACAAAACATTTAAAAAATCTGTAATATCTACTTGGATTTTATTATCTACTTAGAAATTAATATCCCCAACAAGTTGTTTCTACGTATTATGAAATACATTTTATATGTAAATCGGAGACTGTATCGGCAACATATAAAAAGGAAAGTTTCCCCGATTACTTTTTCAAGATACAAACGAGAATTCTTTCCAGATAGATTCGGAGGCGAGGAACGATCGAACGCGCTGATGCCGACGCCAGCCAAGTGCATGCCCGAGCTGCAACTCATCTCCCTAAAACTGGATGACGATCCTTCGGCGTTCGTCTTCCCACTCTGCACACGGATCAAAAGATGCGGCGGCTGTTGCATTAGTCCTTTGCTCTCGTGTCAGCCAACAGCTACGGAGATGCGGAACTTCGAGGTAATCGATCGTCGTTGAGTTGAAGAGCATGAACGAAAATGCGCTTATTATTATGAGCAACCAACTCGAGAGAAAGCAATAATTGTTAAACATATTTGTCTTTTTTTTTTCTCGCGGCGTCTTAAGGTGATCGTGACGTCGGTGAACGATCTCAACTATCGAGGACGGCGAATTGTGCCGGTGGAGGAGCACACGAAATGCAAGTGCGACTGCAAAATCAAAGAGGAGGTAATTTGATGGCGACCGATAATTGACGGTTAATCGACGCCTTCCTGCTTAACTGGGTCGTTCGCGAGTTTCACACCTCGCACATCAACCCGTCATATTGTTTCTCACGCAATCTATGCATGCGCGTGCATATGTACCGCGCCGCTCGAGAAAGATTTACGTCAGTCGGTTGACTGAAAGGAACACGAGCTCCGCTTCCAAGTATCAATGACAATGCACGAAAATAGTAAATTAGAAACAGAAATAATAGGCATCTCAAAGACGTGAATCACTTTCTACGCATCCGTATTCATCCCCGCTCGTCCTTCGGATGTATTACGAGATTGACATTACAATTACTTGATATTATATCATCGTCGATACAAGATATAAAAATATCGAAAAATTCTAAGATTCTGAAAGATGTGTCGGTACGATCACTTACTCGCTGTTAAACATAATCCAGATAGCACGGAGAATCCCAAAAGAAAATCTTCATTCCCATTTCTGTTCGAAAAACATTTTTAACAGTTCAAAAAGCTTTCAAATCACCAATTCTGAGTTCTTTTTAGGATACAAAAGGAATTCTTTTTTATATTTTTCTATGGAATCCTTTTCGAAAGCATTTCTTTTGAATTCATTTAGAGCAGATTACATCAATTCACAAAAAATTTAAAAATTGAATCTTTTTTGAGTTCGTAACAATCATCTGTGCTATTTGCGAGTACAATATTTAATTCATATTATGCTACGGTCGTTTCTCAATATACCAATTTCGCTGATTGCTACAATTGTCGCTTCCTTGCAACGAACACGAACGCTCGCGAAGTATGTCAATGCGGGAGACAGGCAAAATTTAACCGTGTTTATACGAGCACGTGAAGTGTTGACATTCTTTTTCGTTGATGATTCATGCGTTTATCCTTTTTACTTTTAGCACTGCAACGATAAGCAGCATTACGAGCCGCATAATTGCATGTGCGTCTGCAACAACATCGACGAGGAGGAGAAATGCCGGAAGACCGACTTGAAAATTTGGAACTCGGATCTCTGCATCTGTTCGTGCAGGAACATCGAGCCGTGCACCACTGGATACTACTTTAACCCCAATACGTGCAGGTGTGAGATAACAGAATAGGGAAATAAAGGAATAAGGCGCCCTTCTTTTTCATTGCACTTCACTCTATCATAATTTGCGAAACCATACGTGCGAACGCACCGATTTATTTCTCGTTCATCGAAGTGCTCTGGACCTGTCTCGATCGTCCGCTTCGTTTCAGCACGAATTTTTGCAAGTTTCACTTTTTCTTCTCTTGTGCACCACGCACAATCTACGTACGTGTCTTCCTGTTACCTTGCGCAAGATGTTTGCATGCGAGCGAGAGCACTTCCGATTTCTCCCTTTACACCGACGTCGTAATTGGTCAACATGACCCAAACAATAAAATGATTTGCTCCTTATCAAAATTTGTCATTGCCTAATCATTAAATTAAAACAATGTATACCTCATGTGATGTATAAATATACTTAACTAATATCTACGTAACACTCTGGAGGTGGAATGGTTTTATATCCTACTAACAATGATTGCCGCTTTAAATAAATCGTTACAAAATAACGACATAAATCGGTAGAACTTTATGAACACCTGAACGAGTGTGAACAATATCCTACACTTTGGTTCACGCAATTTGGCACGATATTTACAGTATATATTCCGTAATTATGGCATGTAACCGAAAATGTGTTCCAGATGTGGACCGATAATGTTATCTAGACCAGTAAACAGGTTTGCATCTACAAATTACAATTTTACTGATCGTCGGCCGGAAAACAGGCGGCCTGTGATAGTCCCCTTGGACCCGTCGGATCCCAGAAGAAAACCCAAGGAAGATCCCGAATACAAGTGACAGGCATTCAGACGGACACATGACGGATTACAAGACTGCTAAAACGAATCTATAGTTACTTTGTTAATTTCTTTATTAGACGAGATTTTTCATTAATTCCATGCCTAAGAACTGAAAGAACTAAATTCTTTTACTATTAAATTATCGCAATCTTGCAATTATCATTGCAAAATATGTTGCAATCTATTTGGCTGTCATGTCTGCAGAATGATAAGCAATATCACTTCTGCAACTTGGTAATGAGAAAGATATTATATTTTAAAGTTATAATTTCACCTTTGAATCATAGACACAAGCTTTTTTAGTTCCAAGGCATTCCTATGCTAAACTACTGTGTGTTTACTGTCAAATAAAAGTCAAGACATTGTGATATAAGAAAATGACCGCCACAAGATCTTGTCAATGTTATTTATATCATAGTTAATTTTTTGTATTTATTGTCACGTTTCAACACGCAAACTGCTTGTTATTTGTGTCCTACTTGTACACATGTAACATATATAGCAATAAATTTAGAACGTGACACACATGTGGGACTATCGATTACATTACGTATATACTCGTTAATCAGTATTTACATCTAAGTCATATTAATTATAACATGAAATTCTTAATTACCTTGTATTAATTATAATACAAGTGGATAAATACAATTGTTAGAACCTATCTGACGGGGAATGTTCTATGTCCTCTGCAATTTGGTTTACCGCCTTTTCACGTCTTTCAACGTTCCGCAGATATGTAACGACAGCCGTATTTATTCTCAGAATATCGCTGTAACTCTCGCTGATAGATTTCATGGAGTTGGCTATGTGATCTAAAATAACCACAAAAATTACGTATATCAATATACAAAGAATATTACCATAGAATCTTGGAGTTCTCGATAAGAAATATCAATTCTCTACGAAACATTTCTTATAAAATCAAACATTTTCTGCTTATTCTTTGTTATATTTTTCCTATCAAAGAAATCACACAAAGTTATGTTTTGAATAAACTTGCCGATAGAAGACGCGATGTCAGCGACAGCCGATTCCTTACTGAATCTGATCCGTTTTGTTGGCTGTTCCATCGTATCTCGATATTACACAGCGGCCTTGGCTACCGCGCTCATCAAGCCGCAATATTTTCGTGTTTGTTGACATTCGTGCGTCCATCAGCTGAGAAAAGGCGCAAAAACAACCATCGTCGGCCGCCATGTTGCATGATTAGTCAAGCGAGCGCCTCACACAAGTACCGCTCCGATATATCGTCAAAGATAACGACAGATAAATTTTAAACAATGGCAATTATAATTGCGCAATATGATTTATGAGAGAACACGTTTGTTCAATTGAGAGGAAAAAGTTGCTCTTTTGACGAACTAGTAATTGTCCTTGCTACGTGCAACGTCTCTCTCTCTCTCTTTCTTTTTCTTCATCTCTTTCGCTCTTCATCTCTCTTTCTCTTTTTCTATTCGAAAGGTCACATTCCTTTTTCCCTTCCCAATATCGTTTTCACTGGCGAGTTTCACTTGTGCAATCGACGGAATAAAATAATAACAATGAATATTTATCTTTTTTCAAGCTACGTCGAATATACATATATATGCACGATCCTCGCTTTGCGCGCAGCCTAATGTGCGCGCAATGCAAGTAAAGAGAGAATATAAATTTTATTATTCATTATAGTCATATTTCTTCTAAATCGAGATTATTTTGTGCAATTAGAGCAGTTTTTAATATTTTATCAAATAAAGAGAAAATCCGTTTTGGATAATGAAGAGCCATCTAGCACATTCTTGAACTATCATTCGGTATTACCAGATTGCCTTATCCACGCTAGATGGCGCGTTAATCCAAAAATGTGGACGACGAGATTTTTGGACGCAGCGTAATTACGCTATGCAAAATTTAATTGCCGGCATATCTCATCTCGCTACATTACATTTTAATGATCTGTTTAAAGAAATTGGATTTTAATGACTTTAATCAAAATCTCTCCTATATAAAAATTTCGACATGAAAAAATTATCGCTTTAATTATAGCATTAAAGATTATATTTTTGCTTACGATTCGAAAGTCACGTTCGTCCTTTTTAACATTTTAACAGAATAAAAGTATAATATATAAGCTCTAGAATTAAAAATAGCAAAAGTCCGTATTATATTGTTTAATTCTCATTTTTGCGACTTCTTCATCCTGCTTACAAAAAGTAGTAACTCGCGCTGTACAATGTCGAGTTTAAATTACTACCCTCTATCGCAAGGTTATCCCCAATTATTTATAGCATCTCCGAAATTCCACGGAAGCCGAAGATTGTGTTGATCGGCATGGATGGTTAAATGGCAATTTTGTAATTAGAGGCTTTACAACCGATCCCCGCGCTGCTCGCGCTGATTACAGGCTTGAATTTCGGATATTTTTACCACGCATAATTGATTCGCGCTCGTGATTTAATGATAAGGACGCACGGACGAGTCGCGTTTCTTCATTACGATTACATCGCGCGGTCCGCGCACTCCCGACTACAATGGGGCGCCGGATCTCTATGAGAATCAGAATTAATCACACTCGCGTACTCGCGGAGTCCGCTCCGCCCGGCGGGAATGATCGTTATCTCGTGCCCCGGAACGAGTCTTTGCTCGTTAGGAGAAAAATCGGAATTGCTGCTCGGTGCTTCGGGACCGATTACATTAGAAAAATAAGCCTCGACACGCTATATTCGATAATTCCTATGCCGGGCTATTAATATCAGTAATTAAATATTATCAGCTGCCTACCCGCCCCTCGTTTTTTTCCCTCCATGATGTATGTACCTGCGCGAGAGTTAAGATTTTCAATACATTTGCATTCGCTAACAATAACATACGCGCGTACACACATACAGATATTTATATGCGTGTATGCAATATCGCTGCCTCATCTCGAATGCCGCCTTCGAACAAATTCGGGCGACTTGGAACTTGACGGTTGAGATTTGCCACGATACCCGCGATTAATCATCGGGGTTCCCTGATATACACACTTAAAGGTTCCTGGCGAAAGGGGCAGAGAGAAACGGTAGCCGACTCGGCCGGTCGGCCCTAACCGGCCATCCGTACCACGGCGCCATTTTTTTGCGCCATCCGTTATAATTGCCGGGGCCTTGTCACTTTTGCCGTGGCGCGGGCTCCGCAGTGAGGTACCCGGTGTGTGCGTTGCCCATGCCCCCGCTCGCTCTCACTCACTCACTCTCTCTCTCTCTCTCTCTCTCTCTCTCTCTCTCTCTCTCTCTCTCTCTCTCTCTCTCTCTCTCTCTCTCTCGTGCAGGCCGGCGGCTTCCTCAAAGGACGCGAAGCAGCAGGAGGACGCGAAGGGTTGGGACGCGCAACGAGCGGAGGATCCAGAAATAAGGTGCACAATGCCGACTGTCCTCGCGATCGCGGGGTCTTCTTTTCGTCTCGTCGAATCGCGTTAAACCAGACGCCGACGTTATATTTTTCACTTCCCTCGGACAAGGTGGGCCCGAACGTGGGCCAGCGTTTTGTCCACAAATGTCCTGTGGCATGCTCCGTAATTTGACCTTTTGCGATACTTATGTAATGTTAACCCTTCGGGTGTGGAGCGGCTCGAAGCTAAATTACGGACGACACGAGTCTCGCAATGACGAATGCTGAGAATGGGATACTTTTTTGCGTAAAAAGGATGAAGACAATCATCAAACATGTATATGCGTTCACAACACATGCCGATAATAATTATCAGATGCATACGTGTGCTTATTTAAAAAAAATAATCGTCAGAATCTTTGAAAGAAATATATAAATTAATATGTTAATAACATAATACACTGAAAAAAAATTTGATTAAAAAATGGACGAATCATAAAATCTTGTAGGATTGATCAAATATTCTAGTTATTATAATAGACATTTTTTTCTTTATAAAGTATTGAGTTCTATTGTATTTATAATAACCAGAATTTCTATTATAATAACCAGAATATTTGATCAATCCTGCAAGATTTTCTGATTCGTCTGTTTTTAACCAGAATTTTTTTTCAGTTATAAATAACACAATAAAAATAATATATTACTAAGTTAATAATCCTATTTTGTGTAGCATACACATACTTTTACACAATTTAATATATAATTTAAGTTAATAAATTTGAGATATAAAATGATATATTTTTTCTTCAATACAAATAAGCTCAATAAAATTATGTAATCAGTAATAACTAGGTAATGAGAGTACAACGCGATTATAAGTGCGTGACTTAAAATTCGTGTTCATCTCTCATTATCCAATTACAATATTATTAATTTAATATTTCGTAATCATTAAATAAGTAGGTATTGATATTCAATCGTCGACAGAGTCTCTCGCAACGTCGGAGCTTCAACAGCGCTCTCGTCGTGCTCTCGCGGGACGGGTAACGCTTAAAATTCAAAAGCGATCGGCCGGCCAGTGCCGGCAAAAACTCGTGCCTCGCCTGCGTATTTTACGCCACTTTCTTGCGTGTACGCACGCGTGTAGGTATCTCCCTCCGCTCTCTCTCTCTCTCTCTCTTCTTCCCTTCCACCCCCCCTCTTTCTCCCGCTCTTGATCTCTCCTCAAGGACTGCTGCCGCGCGGATGGTCCAGCGACAGAGAAGGAGCCCGGCGAGGAGAAAAGTCCGACGGTCGTAACACGGTAGCCCGCGCAACACGGCGGTAGGCTTAAATCATATTAAAGCACGTCCAGGGCATCTCGCGGACCATAAGCCCGGATTACGGACGCCGCTCGTTCGCTACGCGAGAAATTCCACAAAGTAACCCGATCACGTTACCTCGGGGATCAATCGATGAAAGAGACGATTTACAAGGTGAAGGAGGAACGGTGAAAGGATTGATGGACGCCCGTAATATTTTTCGTCAGATGCTTGCCATTATTACTGGAACGTTATCACGCTATAGATTCTTTCCACGTGACTTGAAATTATTAACAATAAGCCTGGACTATTGTCAGCTCGGTAAATATCTCACGTCAAAGGCGAGTATGTAAAGTTAAATTAATAATCTCGTCTCTGGCGATTCGTCTTTCATGTGAATTTCGAAAGCTCGATGAATCTTGCACGAGAAGGGATCTATCGAAAACATTGAGCAAGCTAATCAACTAAGAACACTATAATCAGTTCCTCGGCGGACAATCATTATCATTATCTTGGAAATAAAAAGAAGGTATCGCGCCATCGAGGATACACATTCGCTTTCTTCCTGCTTGATTCGAAGCCTTAATTGGAGCGGCAAGAGCAGTCTGTATCGAAAAAGACTGTAATCGGCAACTATTTTCCTGCCTAAAAAGCGATACCTGCGTTTCCGCGATTCGCCCGATGATGCGCGTCCCTCGAAAAAAGAAGGAAGGGAAGAGCGTTCGCTCGTAGGTTTGGCGTTTCGTGAAAGACGTGATAGCACGTTACGCCTGTGGATTATGGTAGCGAGATAAATCGCTCGATATAAATATAACGGCAGAAATGAGGCTCGTACCGGTTCCTTTTTTTTCCACGTTTGGTGTAAAAAGTTGCCTTCGCCGAAATTGCACCGGTATCGGCTCCCGGTTACCAGCGTACAGAAGCATCTATCGATGAACGAAGGAATCGGGTGGGTCGGGAAGGGGCAGGGAGGCGTAAGATGAAAGACGGAACGTACGAGATAAAGTGGTCTTGTGAAACGTTACGAAACAACGTGGGCAGCACCGGTAGAAAATGGCATGGGCCGCGACTGTCCGAGACCAGGTGGAACGTGTTTGTACAAGATACGGACTGATAAGCCATCACCGAGGCTCAACGAGAGGGTTCGAGTACGGCTCCGGTCACCGGTTAAAGCCCATCGGGGAAAGTGCATTTATTACACGGATGGTTGAAAAGATTCATGATTCTTTTGAAAAAATGTTTTTTTCTCCGCTTGAACTGTAATCGATTTTCCGTCAGCGTTAAAAAGTTATTATTTTTCTTTTTTTTGTTAAAAATAATACCGGTGTAGCCGGTTCTTTCTTTTTCTTCAAACAAAGATAAGGCGTGCATCTTTACTGTTCTAAAGCTATATCATCGTTATATTACGATAACATTTGAAATCCCCAACGTTCAACTGATTGTGAGATTTCTACTGCAATTCTAAGCAAATCTATGAATCAATCGTAAAATCGTAAAGTCGTAGCTTATGAAGCGATCGTAAAAAGCTGAACATAGAATATGACATACACTACGCATAGAATTGAAGATCTACTTCTTATGAATCTTACGAAATCTTACTGAGGTTACGAGTTTTACGATTTTACTTAGAATTGCAGCGATAATAATGCCAGATTCTATCCGACAAGCAAACGTTAAGATTTAAATCTAATTTACAACTTTATGGGCACGATTTTATCACGTTCACGCGTGTGCAAGTTTATTCAGAAATTAAATATTCATGCGGGAAAGACTGATGCAACATACGATTCCGATACGTGTGTCAACAAAGAGCGTGAGCTCTTATGATTCCTTCCGCTGAATCAAATAAATCGTGAATCGTAATATAGAGAAGAATATGCTTCATATCGTGAAAACGCGTATCGTCGTTGTAAGAAATAATCGACGATTGTTCGCACAAGATGAGAAAAAATATTTAAAGCAGTTCCATATATGTAGACGAGTAAATCAGAATTAGAGCAAATTGCGCTGCAAAAAGATCGCAGAATGCATAATGAACATCTCGAGATGGAACAAGAAATGAAGAATGAGAGACACGAGTGGAGTAGTACAACAGGAGCAAATCGATCATTTAGGGATTCGAAGCGGATTACTGTTGGAGTAATAATAACGACCGCAACGCTGTGTGTGCGTGTGTGCAGGCGTGCGTACGCACGACGCACGTGTGTGTGCCGAGACGATGACCGCATGTGATGACTTCTGAACTACGCGGTCCATTTTTCCTCGGTACAGACGCGCGAGAAAGTCAGCGTGGACGAAGAAACGAGTTGTCTTCACGAAAAGAATATTAAAATTAAATCGAGAAATATAAAATAAAAACTTATCATAGATATAATATATAAAAATAACAAAAAAAAACTTTTCAGAAAAAGCATTTTTTGGTATTTTTACTAACTTCTATTCAAGATAGAAATATCTGTTTTGTTAGAAAAAGATATCTGACATGTATTTAAATCATTTTTCATTTTACGTGAAATTAATTTATTCATGGCGCGTCAAAGCTTGAGACATGAGTAGTTGAGTAGGGTGTAGAAAATCTCATGTTAATTATTTATAAAAGATCATAAAAAAGTGAAAACTTTTTTAATCAATTTTTTTTATTATCAGTTATTATTATACATTTATAAAGGGGATAATCAAATTTTATATAGTCTATACAACTTATAATTTTTAAAAGGTATTAAAGGAGGCAGTATTAGAATTGAAAAATTTTGTATACAGAAATAAAAATAAAGTCTCTAGAGGGTATGTACACCTCACGCACGCAACGAAGGATTAATATCGTTGCGTAGGGGTTTTGTACTCTGCGACGAGAGACACGGAGGAAGATAAAATATAGCGAGAATAGAAAAGAAAAACGGTCCCCGGTTGACTGCGTAAAAATTGAGAAAAGGCGTAAAAGCGGAGGCAGCGTGGAGAAGTACCTGTATGCCGCGAGAAGAGCGGAACAAAGAAACCTGCTGTTTACGAACTTACCCGCGCCTCGTACGTACCAGCTGTAAATTACCACGTGTCCGAGCGTAATACTTGCTTTTACTATTCCCAGGACGGGGCAGAGCAGAGTGCCTGGGATCTTCAGCTTCATCGTGAGAGAACGATCATGGATACGTTCGGAAATGGCGTAATCGAGTACGTCTGGACAGTAAATCGGGAAACGAACGAGACGCAGCCACATTCTGAAAATCGACGCTCGCACAGCGGATGCATTAAAGTGGATCTTACCGAGGGATTTATTCGAATTTTTAAAAGGGAAAAACGAGTTGCAAGCGATTTGACTGGAAATTTTATCACGCATTTTTCATGCATTCTCTAACAAATAAAAATCTATTAATATGCGAATTTCTTCATATAATATATTGACAACTTCTTGGAGCTTCCATGGAATAATCTATTCTCGCATTTCCTTTAACACAATATATTGGCTACACATTGGCTATACATTAGTTATTTTGGAAATGCATTGGCTGAGCTTTCTCAAAGTAAAGTTAATATTTTCTATAAAATAAATGCAATAATGTACTACTGATGTTACATGTTTATATAATATTATTTTATAATATTATATAATATTAGATTTACATTACATACCGTGCTACTAGAGTCTCTTCTTTACACGAGCGGAAAGAGCGTACGCACGCATGTCCAAGCGTGCTCCGGCGTCGTCGCCGCGATCATTCCTCCTTTATTCGCAATCGGCGAGCGCTCCGTGTGCGTCGAGGCCTCTATTCGACGAGAACTGTTCATTACAGCTTCGTTACCGAGTCTCTTGCTTTCTCTCTTTTTCTTTCTCCAGCTGTCCAGCCGCGGTATTATGTGCCGGCACCGATGACATTAATGATCTTCGCAGAATAGCGAGTGTATACCCCGCGCATTGTGCCGCTCTATGGAAAATCGACGCGTTCGCGGGATATTCGATAAGTGGCCGTTCACCAAGGAGATCGCCAACGCTGCTCGTCCTTCCTTTTTGTTCCGCCTTCGCGTTTCTACGAGTCCCTCTTACAGCTTCATTGAATCTCATCGTTTCACCGCGCATTGCTCTTCGTATCTCAGCGAGAGAGAGTCTCGCGGTGTGTGTTTAGGGTATAGTAACGCTCATCCACGTGCACATCGAATCTCGTGACACGCGGATCAGCGATACGAGCAATACTCCATCGAGTGCAATATGCATTGGTGGGAAGAAAGGGAGAGTGGACTCGGAGTTTCCTCGAGAGAACAAGAAGGCATTCCTACGGAGGAATTGAAGTATCGAAGAAACGAGTGTGTTATTTCCAAATGGAGATGAGAAATAATAATCTTGCGCATTCAACGGGCCAGCTTTGCCGCATACCTTGCCGTGAATCACGTTTCAACATGTCTCAGTAATATTATCGCGCGTTAAGTCACGCAGACCTCGTTTCTTTCTCTCGCATATATGGCGCAATAATATCAGGGATATATCTTTTCGAATATAATTAGCGTATCCGGAGCGACGCGTCTCACGGCGAGACGAATTTTACAAGCCGTGCGGTAGCATTTTTTTCCGTCAACGTTAAATCGATACAAAAGAGAGGGAGAAAGAGAGAAAGAGAGAGAGAGAGAGAGAGAAGGGAAAAAGGGCGTCAACAACGAAGGGTGGCAAGATCGGGGCGGGGAAAGGCTTCAAGACGAGAATGATCCAAGAGATCGCGAGTTTTGTGGATCCGGATCCGACGGTCGAATTCGATCCTGCATCTCGCGTGTCGAGACACGCTTCGCTCAAGTGTGTCTCTCTTCTCTCTCTTTCTCAGGTTTCTCTCTCCATTGGAGGAGAAAGAAGCCAATAGCTCTCTCTCTTTCTCTCTCTCTCTCTTCGCTCGTAATATCTCTCTCTCGCATACGACTCACTATCGTTCTCGTTCACTCGACCAAAACAAAAGAAGCAACTGGACTAGCTTGGAGCGAGAAGCGAAGGGCAGGCAAGAAGGAGGAGAGAGAGAAAAAGGAGGAACGAATCTCGGGGCAAAGAGGAACCGAGCGTTGCCGGAGGGACAAAGAGAGAAATGAAGGACGGAGTGAAGGAGCAAGGGGGANGAGGAGGAGGAGGACGCAGCAAGAGAAAAAGGAAGAGCAATGCGAGGAGCAACAAAAGTAGCCGTGACGCTGTACAAAGCGAGCAAACCGAACGAGAGGGGCCCGAAGGGGAAAAAGACGAGGAGATCGGCCCTTCGGGGCGATGCAGAAGGGAATGGGGGAGTGCACGAAGAAGAGGCGAGGATGGATGGAAGGAGGAGATGGCAGGGATGTAAGCTGGAGGCTGTCGTACCTCGTCGTACCACCGTCGTCCGTGTTTCGTATTCACGGCCAAGCTTCGCGGAAATTGATGGACTGCTTGCATGCAAAAATCGATCGTACAGCAAAATGAAACTGCGAATAATCCTGGAAGAATCAAAAGTTTGGCAAATGCGTCATTTTCAAAAGATATTCCAAAATGTCAATCAAATGTAGAGGAATATTGGTAATCTCTATGGTAGACAATATTTATAAAGTCTACAAATTTACGATACCATTAGATGTGATTAGCAAATATTGATATTGTTTGATATCGTGGTATCGTACGATATCGCCTCTCATGTTGTGCTCTCTGTTTGCGGTTTTCGCGTGGCACAAAGACTTCCTTCGCGAACGTCACGTTCGTCATTGAGTAGCTTCGAGGAATTCTCGATGAATCTTCGTGCCGTTGCTGCTGCGAACATGTTCAAGCTTGTCTTTCGACAAAGAGGAGAGACGCGTTTCGCAACAAAGATGTCCCAATCGGAAGTAAAAGAATAGCCGCGTAATTGATTTCACAGAACTTGAATCTGGGTTAAATCCGCGAGGCCGAAGAACACATGTTTATTTCGATGGGAATCGACACACATCCCGTTCGAAAGAACAGTTTTTAACGGAAGGCTCGCTTGAACATTTTTTTCAATGTAGCATGATAATACAATACAACAAATCTCATTAATACAAAAATTTTTGCGTCATCTCTAGGAAGGTGATAATAAATCAAAGCGGTTAAAAGTAAGTTTTCCGTAAAATAAAAGATAACAATGTAGAGAATCTAATTGATGACTCTTTCTTTCTCTCTCTCTAGAAAGACGAACACGTATTAATCACAACTTGCATCCGTCATTTGCGCTTCCGCTTATTACTGCTGCCACTGCGGTAGCTTCTGTAACACGATCGCGTCCGTAGGATGCTCTTCATGTTCAACTCTATATTTTTTTTTGCCCTGGCAGTTGCCATCGATAATTACAGAGACGATTTCGCATCACGTAAAAAATTTGCTCCGAATGCAAATTAAGCATCCAAATCTCAAATTAAAAACAATTTGGTGCTCTATCCATATTTTTCTTATAATAATAAAATCTAAAAATAAACACGTCATGTGTTATTCGGTCTCGTTTATTTAATCTAGATTCAAATTCTATGAAATCAATTACGTAGGTTTTCTTTTACTTATGATCGGGACTTGTGATCTTTGTTGCGAAACGCGTCTCTCTTTTTTTTCAAAAGTCGCATTTGAAAATATACAGTCGCAGTTGAATAAATATATCAATAAATAGAGGTAAATAGGTATTTTATTGATCTCTATTTATTGATATATTTATTCAACGAAATTATTAGAATATAACGATAGACTGAACGTGATACGAGAGAACGAAGGCAGCGATCTTTGCTCATCGTGGATCGATACGTCCCTGGAGCAGCGAAGAGCGGGCGAGAGGCGAAGAGAGGGAAGAAGAGAGGAAGAGAAAAAAAAGCAAAACTGGCAAAAGAGGCAAAACCGCGCACGTTGCGTTACTCTCTTCCTCTCGCTCGTATCTTATCCCCGCCCGTCCTGCTCTTCTCATCGTATGCTGTGCCTCGGCGTCGTCTCTACTGCACGATGTAGTAATGTACAGTATGGCAAGACATAGTGCGATAACGCGCGCAATTGCTTTTCTCGCGTGTATGAGTGAACTCGTAGCAACGGGTCGAAGCACTTTGCAGCATCTTCCCGGAACTTAGATTTCCCACGATCCTGCTGCAAAGCCCCTCATATTTTTCTCACTCGCCAAAGCCACGTTAGCGTGACAAAACGTCATCGTTTCTCGTTTTCTTTACCTTACTCAAGGAGAGAGAAAAAAAAAGGACGTGGCTCCCGTTACTTTAATTCACTACGAAATATGTAAACGAACCCGGAGTAGCAGAATAACGAATAAATCTCGAAGAGTATCGGAGATATCTGAAAAATGCTAAGTTGTTTTGCAAATGACCCGGCACCTCGATCAATCCCGTCACCGTGGCGTCGGCGTATCCTGCCGCGTGTTTTGCCACGCCGTCCTCCGGCGTGACGTATACAGCGCCGAATAAACCTGATAACCAACGGACGCCGAGGTCCCTATCTAGCGAGAACCGAGCCTGCTTTGTCAACGCGCGCATTTGCTAATCTGTGCCAATCTATGAGCTATCACCTGCAAACACGAGGCCGATTCTCCATTCGCTGGACATTTGCGTAAATCAAAGTTCCATTAGGAAAAATATCGCGATCATTCTACCGGACAAGCAATTTTTTATTTAGCTGATTCGCTGAAGATTTGTCAGACGCATCGCGCCATCATTTGCGTTAACGACTTTAAGCAGAGTTATACACTGAAAAAAGATTCTGGTTAAAAAGACGAGTCAGAAAATCTTGTAGGATTGATTAAATATTCTGGTTATTATAATAGAACTCAATACTTTATAACTTATAATAACTAGAATATTTGATCAATTCTACAAGATTTTTCTGATTCGTTCGTTTTTAGTCGGAATTTTTTTCAGTGTAAAGAAACAATAGTTTAGCTATACGCTGCAGATGCAAATTGTGGTGCAAACGAAAAAGCAATAATTTCTTACATAATAAATCAAAGTTGTACAAAAATTAATTATTCCCATTCCCATAAAATAACGTCAGTTATAATAATTCGATTATGCAATCGCGAATATTAGCTCTTTCTTTATCTGATATAATCGTTTTGTGATAATTCTCTGTAATCCAAATAATAATAANAGCAAATTTATTTTCCATAACAGAAGATAGTTTTGCCACGTACCGCGAAGATTTATTTCATAATCCAGCGTAGCGTGGCTGGGTAGCTCCCCTTTATTCCTTCATCCGTAGGTAATATGAAATATGGTAATTGACGTCACCGTAGGGATCGAAACGGTTGATTTAAATTGCCTAATTGTAAGTTCCTCCCGTTCCACGTCTTCTGGGCAGAGTTGATCGGTAGTTGTGTTCTCCGCGGTAGCAACCGCACGTAATAGCATTCGGAAGACATGGGCAAAAAGAAGGGGAGGAATAGAAGGGGAGTAAAAAAAGACAGAGGAAGAGAGAGAGAAAGAGGGAGGCAGAGAAAAGGAAAAATATGAAAGAAAAAAAGACGCGTGAGAGGGGAGGGGAACGCGCGAGAGGCTTATGACTTGAAGAAGAGAAGGAGAGAGGTGAAACGAAGAGGGACATCGGGAGAGATTAAAATCGAAAGCGAATCTTTTCTCCTGTAGCCCCAGACGGCGTCGTCGTCCCTCTGACTGATTCACAATCTATTCATCGTATTTACTATAAAACGAAAGAATTTTACAAAAATAACTCAGCCTTCCGAAAGTAAGAATTATACCCAATTCTATCTCGTTAGTACAAGCCAATTAATCATTCGCGCGTGAAACGCAGTAAAAATGTTTTCGCGAATTTCTTCGCCTGACGAATAATTCTCGTATATCTCGAATGATTAAACTTAAATATTAATGCGCACATGGTCCTGTGTCACAATCCGTAACTCAACCTTTCTGTCCGCGAAACAGAATCTCCTCGGAGCTTATCTGAAACTTTATAGCACAGTAGCGAGTGAAAAATGTTTTTAAGCGCCGTCCGAGATATTACTTAATTCGCTTCACATTTCGTCCGCGCGTAGGAGATATCCCGCTTTTAAAATAATGCACGGTCATAAAAGAGCTTTATGGAGCCGAGTCGAGAGATTAGTTTTAGGTCCTGGGAGGATTTAATCGCCCGGAGGGAGGGCCTCGTGGCGATTTTTCTCACACGCACGAGGCCCGCACACTTTCGGGCAACGCGATCGTGCACGAACTCCGGCAATCGCTGCGCGAATCGTTGCACGGGATGATTTGACGTAATCGCTTCTCGCCGCGAAAGGATTCGTGGCTACCGCAGCACGCTTATATCCTGCCACCGTCGTCCCGTCTCTCGGCCCGTTCTTTTATTTTATTTCCTCCTCCTCCCCCTCCCCCCGTATGCTTTCTCCTGAGCGTCCGTCCTCGCATTCGGCCCGCCGCGCCGTTCGCCCCCGAGGTCACTCACGTTGCTCGCTTTTTCGACTCGCGTCGTTCGCGCCTTCGCATCTATAAAAATATGTTTTGCTGAGCGAAGATATTTTCTACCTTAAGGAATGTTCCGAAACATCAGACGTTTTCTTCTGGACAAACTTCTTTACTTTCAATACAAAAGTTCTACGTAATGCAAATTTTTCAATTTACATACCTGCAAAAAAAATAATAGATGAGAGCAGCAGAAAAATTATCAATTTTCAAATACTAAAGATGGAAAAATGAATCAGATTCAGACGACAAATTTAGGTTTGACATTGCATTTTTATATCATTATCATTTACTGAAAAATATTGATTTTTGTGTACTTGCATTATACAATTAAAAAAAGTATAGTCTTTTCCAGAAATGATCTTTCCTTGCCGAGTACCTATTATTTTTGCCACCATTATACATCGCTTTTGCGCGCATATGTCGTATATAATTTTATTATATGTATAAGAAATTAATATAAGTCTATTAATATAAAAATTTTTATTTGTAATATTAAAGTGATGTATTATCACTTCGCAACAGATCGATGCATGTTATTTAAAATATCCTTTTTTTCTTGAAACAGCTAACGAAGCATTCCGCATCGGTTACACTTTGCGAATGTATTTGCAGCATATGTGTATCTGTTCTCTCTTATAGCGTCATCAATATCGTATTTGTCACGAAGAAGAATAACGTATTTGCGTTGGGATTTTGTAAGTGCGTAACGTATTAACTCTTGTCAACCTGGCTCTTCGCTCATCCGTAATTTTATAGGTTCCCGTATCGCGAGTTCTGTCGAGCGACCACTCGCGTGTTCTCCAAATAAAACTGCGTACACGCGTAGTTTAAACGGCCGCTAGAGTCAAAGGAGCACGCTCGTTCGATTCAATTCGCCGTATCCTGGAAAGATTCCCCGCTACCATCGTAAAATCCTCGGGGACGTTTTAACAACGCGGTCGTACAAGAGACGAGAGATCTCTGGCGTCTCGGATTTGTGATTTACACGTCGTAAAGGACACGAGCAAGATCATACGAGCTTGTGCGTGCGTACGCATGGGCTACCTCTCTCTCCTTTCTTTCATTCTCTTTCTCTCTTTGTTCTCTCTTCTCGCGCATATTTACGTATATACGTGCGTGTCGAGTGTCGTATAAGGCACAATAATAATCCTGTGCCAGAACCGGCACAGTCAGTCGTAAGCGAGCAGTATATTGAAATGGTTGACACTATACACACACATATCTCTCGCAGAAAGGTCAGAAAGTTCGCGTGTAGTATCTGGAGTCTATGTGAGTCGCTCTTCGTTTTCGCGGAGAAAACTCACGGACACATTCCATCAAATTTATTTGCTAATATATTTGATTCATTAAATTGGACAAAGTATGTAAGCTTCGGGTAACAAAATATCGACGACAAGACCGTTCTTCATCAGAGAACAAGTGAAAACTAGAAAATATATTCTGATCATTCGAATTTTGAGAGATATAAAAACAGGAAGCGCGAGAGTTTTTTCAGCTGTATATAAAAAAATCAGTAGAAAAAAGTCAGCAAAGAAATCAATTGAATTGAAGAAGTTTATAAGATTTGATATTTAAATCAGAGGCTTATGTAACAAACTGCGCAGTAAAATTATAAAATCGTTTGTATCCTCCGCCGTCAGTCAAATCGATCCGTTAAATCGATTATATCGCTTGACAACATCTGACATAGGAAATAGCGACGTATTTGGGCGAAGGATCTCCGATAAATGATATAGAATTCGAAGGCATATCCAAAAGAGGGGAGAAAGAGGACGAAAACTCTTTCTCTTTTTCTCCCCCCCCCCTCCCTCGCACACTCGCGCTCGAATCGTATATACCAGAGATTTATTGGCGTACGGATTTACATTTTAAATATGCGAAGTGGTACGGGACGTTAAGCTGCCCGAAAAGAATATTCCGCCCCCATCGCTGCCACTATTATCTCTCTCTCGTGAATATTCTTTACTTTTCAAAGACGGATGTTGCATACGCCCTTTGCACGAAATAAAGATTCCAGGGCTGTATGTAATAATTTATTGTCGCGTTAATAGAAGTTTTAAGTGATGAATAATTTACTCGGAAAATATCTTTCGCCTAAATGAATTTTATTTGAAATCTTTAGGAAAAAGATTTCAAAGTTCGTATGGTCAATGTTTGTAATTTTTAAATAAATCATTTCACGATGCATATAACAAGAAAATAATTTCTATAGGATTTTTTATTATTATCATATAAGAAAACGTTATTTTTCAAAACAAATATTATTTCTGTATCATAATATCTAAACATTTATAATAATCTCCAAAAAGTTCCGATATTTTAATAGGAAAATGCGTATAAATTATTATTTTTGGAATAACTGAAAGAATTTTAGGACGTCGATAATCTCATTAATAATTCATATCTAGTTTCAGCTTATTAATGCTGTTGACATCAATAGAAAAAAATTAATAAAAAAGAAATGATAATCCTACATGTGATGAAACTCATAATGCTTGAGACAGATGTCTCGTATGAAGAGTGCGATTATCTGATAAGCGTACTTTCGAGAATCGCTCGTTTTTTTTAGAATTCTTATTAACCGTAGGTGTGAAAAAAAAACAAGAGAGATTAATCTTTTCTTTCTTCTCTTCAGATCATGGCTTTTTTCTAGTCTCTCGCATGGATCATCAAAAATAATCGCAGCGTGAATATGAAAATAGATGGAGAGAATCTCCTTCCCACAAAACAAACATGCAAAGATACTCTAATATTATTCAGATATTATCGAGATTACTGTCATTACGACACAAGCCGTTTTAATATATTACATTTCTATCACGAACAAGAACGATATGATTTTCTCAATTAAGTAAAGAATAAATGCATGAAAAATTTCTTTTGTTATATATCTATATCATTTTCGAAGAGAAAATAATTTATTTCTGAAGCATGAAATCTTTTAACTGATTTAGAAATATGGTCTTTCTAAACATCTTGTTTCAAGTGTTTCTGAAGTTTAACACATTGACTACAAATTACAAGAATACTTTTTGTAAACTGCGGTTTTTTATATAAATTATTCGATATAAAAATGTTCATAAAAATTACCGATAAATAGTTGACGTCTCGGATGAGAACAAATAATAAATTTGACATAATTGTAAACGGATTATTTATTTCTCAAAAAAATAAAACTTGAAATAAATATATCATTATCATTAAAAATTATCAATTAACTTGATAAGTTAATGACTTTTTGTGTTTTTTGGACTCAAAGACATATAATGACGAATGTGGAAAGAAAGAAAGGGAAAGGATAGCATTAATAAAAATGAATATTTTTATTAATATCTCAATAAAAAAAGATCACGTCGTTCAAACTGCACGAAATCAGACTTGACCGAATTAAAAAATCGTCGCTCAGTTCGCAGCGCAGATTCCGTGTTTGCCGAGTCACAAGATCGCTACGCGTTTTCTCTCTTTCCCTTCCATTCCTTTTTGTCCGTTCCAGACAAATTTCACAAATATAGACAAGCGTCGGAGATTGCGAAACTAACAACAGATGATCGTTTCGATCTGCCAATCGTACGTCACGCGATCGGAATTAACATGTTCCGATTCGAATTCGAGTATCTCGAGCGGTTCGGAAATTCTGTATCGCGCGGCCGCGTGAAGTTAGCCACGTCAGTCACGTAATCGGATTCACCATCCAGTCGAATCGCGCAACGCCGCATCGTCGCGCGATCGAGTTCCGCGTTCGTCGCGTTAGCCGAGGAACGAATCTCCCATAAAAGTGTCGGAAGTGTCAAATCCGCCTTCGCGCCGCTGATCGTCGAGTGCGATCGCGCGAATGGCTCGCGTGCTGCGACACCGGATAACTCGAGGCCCGTCGGCGCATTGTTGTTCCGTGAAAAGCCCAACTAGCGTATCTCGTAGCGTTTGCCCGGCGTTCGACGGGCGATAGCATCGAAGAACTATGGCAGCAAGGTCAAGAAGGGAGCGTCTAGAGGACTGACGTCTCGGATCATCACAGATGATCGACACAGATGATGCCACCTGCTTCACGCGACATTTGCATAACGGTTCGCGTCCGCGTCCGCCATGATGGCGCTTTACTTTTCGAATTTCCGTGTCGAGAAGTCCGGCAGCGAATTCATGTTTCCCGTCGCGTCGGCTTGTACGGCCGCGTTTTTTTTTCACGATGTCGATCGCGTCTCGTCGGATTTATTCATAAAATTGTTCATGTCGGGGAGTGCTGAATAAATTTACGGGCCATTATTTTAATCGGTTCGATCGTGCGCGGCTCTTTCGAAAAATCGATCGAAATAATTTATTAACGGGTGCGCGATCGAGTGAGAGTGTATCGAAAAGTAACGTGTGCAAGTGCATTAAGAGACATTGAAGTGTGAGTGTGTAAGTGTTAAAATACATCGAGGAGTATCGTGAAGTCGGATGCTGTGGCCGGATCAATTAAGAAAGGGAAATGTTGCTCGTCCAGAGTGCTTGGGTAAGCAATTACTTTTTAATCCTTAATACTTTTTTTGCACGCTTGGAACTTGCCGTCGATGTAAGAGCCAAAAATACTGCTTCAACCAAAAAAACTTCTGTTTCAAAGAAAAGAATATTTTGATAATATTCTAAGAATATTGCATAAATTTTATCTTTCAAATTTCTATTCTAATATAAATAAAATGTCTTTGAATATATTCAAGATTGAAAAGAAAAGAGAAACAAAAGTTTTGACTCTAAATCCGATGTGCAATTTTTAGGGATTTAATTTTCTTTAATTTTCCGAAACCATTTTAAAATTGTCTTGTGAATAAAAGACAATGAAGGTTTACTCTATTATCATAATTTCTACGAAATATGTAACGCAGACTGCTAAATCACCAAACAAATTGAAAACACGTTCATGATCTTTTAATAACGACAAAAATATAACCGCAACAAAGTAATTTTGAATCAGATAATATTAATTCGGCGAATAGATATATGTATATCAATATTTCGAGAAAGTAAGATGTTTCAAAGAACCCTATCCGAAGCTGATTGAACCGCAAATGTTTACGGAATTTGTAATTCGAGTTCGCCGAATTGTTTTGTTCGGACCTTTGGCTCGTGTCGTGTATCGCGACAATACGACGCAGAGTGCTTGCGTGTAGATGTGTAAACTGGGAGAAGGTGTCAATACGAGTCAATACGGGACAATATGAGTGCTCTTGTGCGTGTAAGTCGGTGGAGAGCTGCCGGTAAGAAACACGCAACATATAAGCCTTTCGGAAGCTCAGCTGATCAATTCTTTTTTGTAAATTTCTTCACTTTAGCATTAAAGCGTACGATTAATTTAACTTATCAATTTTTTCTGCTTTTTATTTTATAGACTCGATTTGACTTCTAAAAGATTTGTATCAAGATTGGGGGGCAGTCCTTTAAATTTAAACTATATACGAGAAGAACGATTTTGCTGAAGTATTTAAAAATTTAGACAGAAATCTGAGAAGAATTATGCTGAATCAGCTAAGTAATTTTATTTGAGGCACAAGCTAATTGTTAGAACATCACTTTTGCGGTATTATAATCATGTTTGAGCATCCTACATAATTATAGTCCAACATAATTATTTTTAAATCTGTATCTGCCGTAATTTTGATTCATTAAACATTATAGAAAAAATAGTTCAGAAATTGTCAATTCAGTTTTTTAAGAAATAACGCTATGTAATTAGTGGACAGTCTTTAAGAAATATGTATTCTTCTATATGTATTCTTATGATACACGAAAGTTTGCTGAATATCAAACTTTTGTGTATCATAAAAAGGATATGTATTTCTTAAAGATTGTCCACTAATTACATAGCTAATTATATAGCGTTTTTAAGAAACACTTTGCATAAAATTAATAAAATAAAATTCAAGTCAAAAAGCTAATGTTTTGTTCTAGTAATAGATAAACGAAATTCAATAAATATAGTAAATTATATATTCGAAATCTGAAGAAAACGTCTAAACTAGTAGATTACGATACAATCGCTGAATGTTCATTGGACGATCGCGTACAAGAAATGTTCGCGCTTTGGTGGTAGTGATAAATGCGCTTGTTACAAAAATAATCTTGGGCAGAGGAGAAACGATCGCATGCATCGCTAAGATCACGCCGGATCGTGACTAAAAATGACGATGCAGGCCGGCTTCTCTCGCCTACGGCGGATCGGGATCGAAGCACCCAGGTTGATCGGCTGTACTCGTCTTCACGGTCGCCCACGGATGCATCGGCCGCGCAAAAATACCTTGTTCGCACGCATTTAGATTAAGGGCCTTTTTTTCCGAGATTGGCGTGCAAAGAGTCCCGTACGTTGCCAGTGGAGTGACCCTGCTTTTTTCCATTCATTAAGCTGCCAATAATACCAATTATAGTCATTTTTTTTATTTCTTTATAAGGTTTCGCAAAAAGTTTTTCTTTTTCATTTATTTTTAACATAAATAAATATCATTAATGACTCTACGTGAAAAAAAAGTTAACTTCAAATTTAGAAAATGTACGATAAAGATAGGATAGTTAATCTCTGGGCGGGTGAAATAAAATTTCAAGAAACTGTTTTTTTTTCCATTCTTTGTGGTCATCTTACCTAAAGTTATTAATGGCATGCGATGATATCGCTAATGACACGAGTGATATTGCGCGATTGTAGATTTACATTACAGATGACCGTAGTCTCGGCCTCGTGCCGAAGGCGGAAAGAGATCGAATCCCGTGGGATTATCGTTGCACGGTCACACAGATGCGCGCGTGTGATTAAAGCGTGCTGCGGGTGCCAATACATCGTCGATGCCATTTGCGATCGTTATAGCAGATCTAGGGGGGGGGGAGGATTGGTGTAATTTACCTCCGTGTTATTACCGTAACCGCATACGACATAAACCAGTCGCAAATTACCATGTGGATAATCTGGTCACTAGTGCAACATGCTTTTTTATACCATTTCTGAATACAGCATATCGTAATAAATGCATAAACCGCAACGCGAGATAGATTGATTTCGAGAATAGATAATTTTATGGATATCAAAAGTGTACGATAGTGTTTCACATCAAGTATACGTGCAGCGAGACAGACCGAGCCTCTCATACACGAGATGCCGCATTGAGAGATCCTTCGACTGTTGAATCTCAATAACGGCTGAACCGATCAAGTTTTAAGTAGGCTCATTCGATTGCTTGATTTATACTACAAAAGTGTTTTTATTTTTCTCGTACATGTTCTACAAGCGGAGAAATTTGCGATGCAAAATTTGAATTAATAAATTTATTTTTAAGAAACATCTTTAATTTTTTCTACTACTCCTTTTGTAGGAAAGACCTTCTTTAAAAAAGCAATTTTCTAATAATATTACTTTTAGAGAAAATCTTTTTTGGAAAAGTAATTTTTTAATGACATATCGAAGTGTATATGTATATTTGGCATCTTTTTTTAAAAACATAATTTTTTTAAATATAAGCATAATGTTCAAAGTATAATACAATAGCAAATATCATTTTTTTTTGTATTGAATTATTGTATTGAATTATTGTTTGTCGTACAAATAAATATTTCGTATAAATCTGTTACAATTAATAGCAATTATATGGTGTCTGTATCCATTATTTATGGGCATGTTTGTAACGTCAATTTAAAATATAACAACTTTAAATTATAGAATAACAGTACAATTTTATGATAATGAATATTATCATAATTTTTAATGATTTATATTCGATCGGGGAAAAGTTCCTCATAAGTAAAGTGTTTAACTATGCTATTGGCAATCAATATTACTCGTTTAGAGATTATCTCTTCAAATGCCGGCTTAAGACTCTTTAGAATCTCTTCTTTATTCGTCCCTACAAAGTGACGAATAATGACGTACAATTGATCCGAATTTCCATTCGCTAAGTCGTACTGAGCGTTGTAATCTTTCATGTCGATATTCAGCTTTAGCTTCGACAAGTACGTATACCTTTTGCCACGTTTGGTTATTATGGCCAAGTCAAAGGATGCTTGTGCTTCCATATTGTCTATAAAAACACACAGTTTGGTCATTTGAATGAAATTATATCAGATGTTGACGTAAATTTTTAAATATTTACGTTATTTTAATAAAAAATCAACTATTTTTTTAGATACCTGAAGTAAGGTAAAGCTGTCCCTTACGTGCGACAGGTACCAATAACCGTAAATTGAAATCGTAAGTGGTGTTTCCTCGGATTTGGTCAAATATAATGTCCACTTCAAAATGAAGTTTATCAATATCTACAGTAAAATTAGTTATTTTGAAATCGCAGAAACCTGTTACTTTCGCATCTCTGATATATAATTTGATGTCGGTTGTATCGGTAAGGGCTAATTTTTCAATAATAAATGGATCGGACGACGGAATATCAAATTCCGGCATTCCTTTGCAGAGTTTACTCTTCAGATTGTTAACGTTGTCCACGATGCATTGACTGAGTTTCGGGTCTTTGCGGCCGCATATGTGAATGTAAGAAGCTGTAAAAAGTTTTAATTATTTTTCACAATGAAATATTTTTAATGAAATTGTAATTGTAACGTGACAATATTAAAATTATATTCTAAAATAACACTTTTATTGTGCAATTAAATAATTCACGCGCTATTCGAACGCTTTTTGTTTCATAATGTAGGCTTGTAGGATAGCGAATAAACAAGGAACAATGTAATAATGGACGAAGGACAAGTTTGTAATATGATAATCAGATAATCTTTTTTGTACTTATAATTGTAACCTTGTTGTTTTTTCTTTTATTCTCTTGAATTAATCGAACGTCGAGCTTTGTACAAAAGTCGAACTGTTTTTTCGAACAAAAAACGATGATATTAAAAAAATTATGATAATAATAAAACGATAAAAATATATATGTACTTGTATATTAAGTATATTAAGTATACACATATTGAACGTTTTTTAAACGATTCAATTTTTAAACAAATCGCTACTCCCTTATATCTACTTAATCCAACTTCTGATTAATTTTTCCACATTAGTATTAATATTTCCACAATAGATGATTTTTCTAATTTCTGATTTTTCCAAAAACGATTATTTTATTAATGTAAATTATATAACATAATTTTTAATAAAATAATATATTCACAAATAGAATATACATGGTATAAAATGAACTTTCTATTTTAATAGACTTGAAACATAAACTTTACATAAAATACATGAATACGTGGATTGAAAAGTTTCCGACCTGATCATAAAAATAACATTTTTAAGGGATTTTATTTTTCACTGTAATATTCTTACATTTTAATATATTTACTCCAATGTTTTTCCAAACCTCTCATACATTCGGTGAAATGAGAGAAATTTATCTAAATCAGAAAAATAGTCACAACATTATCACAGAATCTGTATGATGAAAATTTCTTCCCAGATGGACATTTTTTCAAATTTGGAAACAGAAAAAAATCACGTCCAGAGAGATACGGAGGACTCCGAAATGTCCCATCAGCAAATGCAGCAAATGCGCTTAATTTTCTCTTTATCTAAATATTCTTACAGAATGGCATGTGCATGTTTAAAGGAATAAAGATATTAAATTGAAAGGAGACTATGTTAAAAAATAAATTTTATTTTGCTCTTAAAAGTGCTGTTTTTTTTAATCAAGGCGAAAACTTTCCAATCCATGTATATTTGTAAATATATTTGTTTAAAATATATTTGTAAAATTCTACTGGCGCATTTTAAAAGATTTCGGCCTAATTCCAACTGACATAAGTATCATATAAATGTAAAGTAATCACAGTATATTTGTGATTGCGAAAAAAACTTTCCTATTTGAGTAATATTGAATACATCGTGATCATATAATAATAGAAATAAGAATATATCTTATTTACTTACGTATTTCTGCCGCAGCATACGCAGTTAGAAATACAAAAGCAAAAATTGTGGCAAACATTTTCCAAGCCGAAAATTTTTTTTTGCAAATTTTCTAAAGCTATACTATTATATGTAATGATTATATTGTATATAACAACTGTATTCCGAACGTGACAAACTGAAGATTAATGTATTTGAACTAATCAAGCTTTTATATAGGTACTTCCACACTCTTTTTCATTAAATTACGCATTAAATAAACAAGTTTTTTTTTGTTTCTCAATGCAATAATTTATTCAATATTTCTATTGAAGCTGTTATTATTAGCTCATATCAGTATTAGACAAATTGTATGCGTAATAAATAACAAATCATCGTAACGAAGATAAATTTTTTTATACAAAAAAAATTCAAAGAAGACATCATCGTAACGAAGATAAATATTTTTTTTTTATCGAATTGAATAATTTGATATATTTTATTTAAACAAAGATTTATAAAAGTATTAAGAAAGATTTATATCAAATAAGTTTTACGATATTGTCTAATTTTGTAAAAAGCGAATATATAACTCGAGCAATCTAGACTATTTAATTGAAAATAAAAAATTTATAAAGAAAAAATAATCTTTTCTTCACAGTGACATATTTAATTTCAGCTCTACATTTTGATATTTTGAAATCTAATGTCTTAATAATCTATTTAAATTATCAGAGAATTAAAGATGTCAAGACCGTAATGATATATACATGCAATCAAACAAATAAATAAAAGATTAGCGATTGAGTTGGGTCTTTGGCCTAGTGTGTAAATTATTGTGTAAATTTATATACGTTTTTAATTCCTTAGTAAAACTACACGCGTGCGTTAAAACATATTTACAAGGCGATGTGTCTTAAAATCAGATGTTTGATCTCGAGCCTTATAATTTGCGATAAATATTGCCATATATGCCTTGATGGAATTGGAATGACACTCACAAGAATTGTAGAGAGATTCAAATTCAAACCTTAGCTTTGATAATATTTTTCACAATATATCCTTTATCGTTATAATTTAGGGGATGGAAGAATATTAAGTATTATTATATTTTTAAACGCCGCGGCGATCGGGCGTGATATTCTGATGAACGCCTGATATATATATAATACAATGCAGTGAATGTGTTCGCTTTATCGAGTCTTTTACGTATAATCAAGATAATTCACGAATTTCGTCAGTAATGATGCTGACAGCGTGCGGTGCCGGCAGATTAATGGAGCGGTATGAAATTTACCGATAATATTCATGAAACATGGGAAGAACTTCGATCCTTCCGGGAAACTGTCGTTTTTCATGCGCGTATGATAAATTTGGGAAGGCAACGCGCGGCGCTTCATGTAAATTTGGGAGAATAATCGGGAAACACAACGGCCTCGATCACGCAATTTTGGTGTTTGTTACTTTGACGCGACTCCTCGTTAATTCGGAAGGGCTTCTCAATAAACTTCGCGATTATCGTGATTGCCGGTATGAGCGGGCTGGCCGAAGGAGCTGCCGCCCCAAGGCTGATGTACGTGCGCACATCAGCCTTTAATGCATATCGTGGCAGACTTCGATGCGTACGTATCACAGGTGCAAATTGTCACGATGAATTATCCGACGATATTATCGAAAAAAGCATCTCTTTTGCAATAAGTATAATCGTTAAGCCCAAAAACTTTTATTTTGAAAATAGTTTCAGCAGAGTTCTGTCATTTAAAAGTTAAAAGTAGTATTAAATAACTTTAAATTATAATACATTAATTTTTCTGATGACTAAAAATATTCATCGCACGCGCGTACTTACACATATACATCCCCATATCACACAGCATAGATTTTTCAATTCTATTAAAAGGCAAACGGTGCAATGGATATTTCGCTTAATTTCTACGGCATAAATCATACGGGCGATAAACAAACGATTCGTTACGAGGGCCAGGTGTCTCGACTGCACGTACTGCGATCTTTCATAATGAATCTACTATAGTTTCGATGCGGTTAATCCTTGATTACATGTAGGCACGTATACCCGACTCGGAGCTCATAATTTACAATCAGAACGTAGACGATAATTATAATTGCTTAAATCAGGAAATTTTGATGGAACGAATCTTTCATTTTGATATATATCGCCTAGATATAAATAATTGTATCCGTACGTTTTGCATCGTAATAATTCCATAAAAAAGCTATTTAAATTAAAATATAATATTAAGAATTAATTCAAATTGAATTTCTTGATCATTCATATTTTAATTGAATCTCTTTGCATTAATTTCAACTTTACAAAACTTTCACGATGTTTGAAGATCTTGAAATGTATTTATTACAAATCTGTTTTATATTTTCAAAATGCAAATTATCAAAATAAAAAAAATATAATCGGATTTATAATTTCAGGGCAAAAATCTTGTCTTCGATAAAAATGCGATAAAAAAAAAGACTCGCATCTTTTCCATGATAATTTTATTCGCACATAGTTGTCTTTAAAATCCTTTCTGTAGTTTCCTGTTAAAATTTTGGTATTTCATAGATTCGTTTCTCTCAGATAAATTGTAGCTGCTCTTTAAAATCACGTTTTCACATCTCGACGGCAGCAATTTCAACGGCAACATCATTCCTTAGCTATCATGAGTTCTTGCCCGAGGCATTGCTATATACTTCGCCACTTTTCTTCATTCTCGTCTTCTCAAATTCATATTCAACGAATAATAATTCGCTTTCAGGAATAAATATAAAATACCTATATATAATTAATCGATAAACGAAATAAGCATTACTATTCGAACATTTAAAAATCAATAATGTTGTCTAATATTATCAAAAATTGTTGAAGAACTATTTAGTAAAATGAGTTACTGAAACGACAAAAAAAGACTATATAAAATTAATAAGAATAATAAATTTTGTATTAAATAATTAAATAATGTTACTATTATTGAAGATGATTAAATAGTAAGTGATGTTAAATGTCTCTTTCATCAATCGTATTGAAATTTGATCGGAATTTTGAAAACACACACAAAGTATCGTTTTTCAAAGTATGTCTTTGTTTCTCGTCTTAACTACCGCCTCGAATTTCCTCGCGTCACTTGATCGACTCCAGCAACATTGTGCCACATGAGCAGGTACTAAGAGCCAAGCTCGGGATGATGCAGGTCATTTCCCGGTCAATGACCGTTCGTAGGGTTGCACCGGACAAAAACCGTTCCCTTCGTAATGCAGACCGTGCCACAAAGTGGCTATCTCTGTCGGACAGCGATATAGAAAGTTTTGTCCGTACACATAGCTTCCCACAAAGCAAATATTACCGTCTGGAATGACTTACTGATTCAAAGTATTATTTTCTCACGTTACAAGAAGCGGCCATTTACATATTTTATAATCTGATTTCTTATATTATCTATACTTATCTCAAATTTTATAAATTGACTTACATAAATACGCGAAAGATGTATTCAGCTGTTCAAAATTGTTTTAAAACAAATATTGTATCTCGAATTGATTCACAGCATGAGTTTGCGTAACTAAAAATTGTCTTGATGTATACTCGTGACATGTTCTTGATATTCCATCCAAGTAAAACCGCATCGCGATACCAAGATAGAACTGCAGGTACTAGCAACATTGTGCATGGTTGAAAACCATGGTCAACATTTTTCCCGGCGAAGGTTAATTCGGTTTACGACCTATGCGGGATGATCCGTGGAAATTCTTATAGTCAAGAAAAGTGTTGCCCGAAGAGACCCGACCAAGCCGGTTTTTTTAAAATCCAACCGTCCACTCTTATGACAAGAAAATTGTTCCCCGGTAGAAAATAGAAAGGAAGGAGTAGTTCCTTCACATAACGTGCCGTCGTGTCTACCTTTCAAACTACGATCCCTTATAATTATGCAATTAAAGACGCATTTCGATCCCCAATCGTGTAATTCCACTCGCAACATTGTTGTGACAGAAATGAAATGATGATTGTTTCATCTTCTTTTTTTTGTTTTGAGTGGCTAAAGTGAGATTCTTGAAATGAGATCAATGAAATGATGCCAATCACTCGTGCCGCGTTAAAATCGGGCTTGCGTCGTTTTGCAATTCATGACTTCAATTTCGTATCGGAGTAAGAGGCATCGCAGATACAATCCGACGACTAGCGGAACGAATCGAGAGAGGAGGAAACCTTAGCAGAACCTTGGACCGAAATTACTTCAAGGAATGCAATCTCCTAACCTCGCGCAACTCTCGGAAGAAACTACAATCCAATGTGCGCGCCGCAAGACGCGTCTTGGAGTTTACGCTAATAAAACCGTGTAATAAAGGTGCAAGAAAAGCCGAAAATTCCGCTTTCTTCTTGCAACTTTTCTTGCAACTTTGTAAGGATTTTCTTCTCAACTGCGTTATTACCCTCTCTTTATATTTTTCGGCTTGGATATTAGGTTACATTAGGTCGTAATTAGTACATTATATTAATTTTAATTATTTAAATTTTTGCACTTGGTGTAATTCAATGAGACTTAATATTTATTTCGATGAGAAAATATTCTAGAATGAAATTATGTATCATTTTATCTGTATCAATTAATTCATTTGTTCGCACGCGTATCCATGTACATACTGTATAATAAAAATCTGTGATACGAGAGATTTTAATTTAAAAAATGAAATATTAATAACTATAGAAAGAAACCATTTAAATAAATGAACAGGCTATATATGCTTGAAAATGTGCATTTGCCAACAAGTCTGAGATATCATAAATAAAATTTTCGAATATTCGATAGGCTTGGTAAAATGATTACACGAATTAATTGTTTTCTCTGGAACAAATTTGCCGTTTTGGCGGGACTCAAGATTGCCGCGTGCTGAGTCGATAAGTGGAAGCTTGATAACGAATTTGTATGTATATGTGTTAGATTAGATTTTATCGCGATGTTTATATGAATATAATGAAGATTAGTAATATCTTACAAAGTAATATTCATAATAAATAAAAACATATTCACTCAAAAACATATACCTATTTAATATCTTATTTTTTATCGAAAAACGTTAACAAAACGCGAGAAAAATAATTTGTATTTATGAGAAACTTGTACTTATGATTGGTTTTAATCATTCATTACGCAGAGAATTAGAAGGGAAAGAAAAGTTTATTGCGCGATTATTGTATTTGCGAGCACCCCGAGCGAAAATGTTTTTATCGTAGAAGCCGTAAATCTTGTAATGACGAAAGTCATTAAACATCGCGTAAATGGTTGGAATCCCTGCGAACACCATTGTGAGGTTCTCTCCTCCCTTTTCGACAAACGCCATTATGGTCGCGGGGAACAACACGGGGTCGATGGCCCTTTCGTAAACAGATCGCTTACGCTCAAGGCCGCCAGCGTAGTACGTGATGCACACACTTGAGATTTTCGCATACGTTGGCTGCGCGTGCAGAAACTCGTAGAAACTCGCCTGCAACGGTTCTCGGCCAGATAATTCTTCTTCTTACACGCTGCGAGAACATGAAATTCAAGCTCCTACACTTTCACGATTAATTAAATGATCACTAATGCTAAAAGGAATAGCTCAAAATAAATGAAGAGAAAAATAGAACAGTTGTAATACACAGAAAAATTTCATTCGATAAATTTATACATGACTTATGTTTACGCTCAAAGATCAAAGGTTCTCTCCATGATATGATATTCATTTCACATACTAACGCGGATTAAGTCAACTAATCTTCAACTATATCTCGCGATATCCTTAAACTTTTCAGTATAATAAACGAGGACCGTAAAGACGTTCATTGACGTTGTGATTTTACACCCACTTATACGACAAATATCATTCTGATTACATAGCAAATAATGATCTTGTAATGATAACAAGAGAAATAATCATGCGACGTTTGCTAATTAATAGCGCATGGCTGATTCTGAGAAGGCATCCTTAGGCGCAGAACCATCCGCGATTCACGCACGACTTTTCGCGGAGATGCTGTATCAGCGGCTTAGCATCGGAAGCAATGATGCGGCGGCATGTATAAACGGCGGAATTTTATAACGCGTCGTGCATGCCGCCATACGAGAGATCTCTGTGATAAACGTGCTACATAAAGCGCAAGTCGCTAATGACAACCATTATTCGATTACTCTCGCGGTTGTCAGAAAGAGCCATTTGGGCTTAAGCCTTAAGAAGGAGTCTGCCTGAGTGAAACTTTTATCGTGGCTTACCAATTACAGAAGCATGTGAGCATTTGTAAGTTATTCATATATGTCAGTCCTGCTTAACATTTCATTGCACAAACTTATTTCCACAACAAAAAATTAACGACTTATCTCTTTCATTATATAATTTCATTTAAAGTTCACGAAAGTGCATCATGTAGTTCAGAACTAGAGGGAAATAAAACTTTCTGTTCTCAAAGGAAAGCAAAATGCAGGAAACGCGCAACGAAGGATTAGTGTTTTATAGAATAATCTTTATAGAATTCCGTATTTTTTTCTTTCTTTTATTTTTTAGACACTTTTTTTCGCAACTTACATTTTTTTTCATAGACCTCTGTATGAACACTCTGTATGATATTTTTGTTCAGTATTTTTTTTCAGACGAGACACGATTTTATCGAGCAGTTATATATGCGTTGTGGTTCCTGGAAGATCAAATTGCATTCGTCCATTTCGCCGGCAATAAATTTATTTATTGCATATCGTTAGGCAGCCGCATGGTACTTCATATTTATCGCGAGAAATGAAAGTATAGTATTATTAAAGGTACATTGCGTCGACAAAATAATGTCAGGTTGGTAAATAATTTCAGAACGACGGTCAGCAATGTTTTAATGAGCATGTCCATGCAACCGGTCTTCCGCCGGGATCGAATGTGACCGGGCAGAAGTCCGCGAACTGTCTATCCTTCTCTCATTCGCCAAAGAATATATTTATCCTGTAGCTAAAAGAAAGAGCAGATACACAGAATTGTTTAATTACATCGCTGCATGCAAATAAATAGTTGCTGTATTCGAAATTTATGAACCCACTTGATTATTAACCGATTATTATTCACGGAGCAATCGTGCTTATTTTACTAATAATTGAACGTTATAATTTATATCTATTATGGATGAAAAGACTGATATTTTTTCCTAAACTATGTACTTTATATCTTATATCGTAAACGTACAAAACATGATAATATCAATTGTGCGATTTAGTCAACAACAGAAAAATTCAGAGAAGATATCAATCCGCAATTTTTCATTTTCGTTACCCGGTATCTTCTCTCGTGGATCGCGCAGAGCATGTTGTTATCCTCCGCGGTGCTGGTCTCTACGGTTCCTTTTATTGGCCGCTTATCTCCGTCCGATGATGAATCACCCCGGCCAACACGACGTTGTTGCGAGAGAAGGAAAGAAAGTAAGATGGCTGGAAGCGCACAGAGGATCGCAATGATGCTCTGCGCGCGATCATGGTGTATGCGTGTAGTGTACGTGTGTATGGTCGTGAAATGGCCGAGGTGCAATGAGAAAGATGGAGAAGGAAAGGAGGAAGATTGGTGAAGAAAGAGGAAAGAAGAAAGGGGAAAGAAAGAGAGAGAGAGGGCGCGCACAAGAAAGAGAAAAAAGCAGTGGGAGAGGGACGCGTGAGCATGGTGTTGACCGGGCTTTGAACCCTGGTCCCACTGGAGTACTACGTCGTAGTACGGAGAGCTTGTCCGGATTAGAGTTGGTCTCTCCTCCTTGGCTTACCGCACTATGAACCTTACTCTCTTCCCCACGCTCTTTGTTTCGTCGTCGAGTTTCTTCTCTTCATACCTCTCGCTTCGAGCCAACGAAGAAATCGAAGAGCAAATCGATATATTCATTAAGTTAATCAAATGTATATAAGATATTTTTCTATAGAATATTTGATAGATTTTGCATTTTATGGTCTAACAATGTCTTGGGCGACTTAGCAAAAGTTGAAGCGAATTATAGCCATCAATATATGAATTTTTACTCTTTATAAAATATTTAATCAATGTGTTTACCATGCATACAGTTTTTTATACGGTTAATACATCAGAGCACTAAAAACGCTCGCGTTAGCGTAAATTTACTTGAAAAAATTTTAAATATTAAAATTTTCAATTTTTTACTCACAGTTCTTCAACAAATACATTCTACGCGGAGCTTGATAGAGTGTATCATGTGTTTCTTCTCACAAGTTATTCTAGAATATCGTCTCGTAGAAGAATGGATAATGTATCCGCGTCCGTCCTTTCTCGACGATCCTTCTGCGCCTATCGCGGTGTCCGACGCGATCATTCGCTCGAGCAGGTCGAGTATCCCGCGTTTCATCTCCCTGTTCTCTCGCAAAGGGATAGATCGTTCTCTCGGTGAGGAAAGGTATTTCTCTCCCCCTCCCGCCTCGCTTGTCTATCGAGTGCGTTGAATCCCTTCTTCCCGCTGGCGTTCGACGAAAGCGCAAAAAGCGTTTATCGCGCAGATCGGAACTACCGCGCTCGTTCGCTCGTCTGTTGAAGCGATTTCTGCCGAGTCATGGGTGCACGTCGCACGATACACGGTACCGCGATGCAACGCGGTACCGCGCGGTCGTGTGTGCGTGTGTTTCGGTCGCCAGTCCAGCTCCTCGTCTTGCGCATCTCCACGAGAGGAGAACGAAAGAGAGAGGGAGAAGGAGAGCTCGAACTGCAGGTAACTACCGCTCTTCTGCTTTTACCTTGAAGAGGCCGACGGTAGGGGATGGGATGCATCTCCCGTAGGGATGCGTGACGGGGGCGGGACGTGCGGTGGGAAGGTGTATATACGGGCAGAGAAACAGGCAGAGGGAAGGTGGAGGACCGTTGCACTGACCGGGCTTTGAACCCACTATGTAGTAAACAACAGGTACGTTGCACCCGTACCGCAATTTGTAAGAGCCCGAGAGCATGATGAAGACTCTATATATCTTTCTTTCTCTCTCTCTCTCTCTCTGTATCTCCTTATCTCTATCTTTCCGTCCTTTGAAGAGTCGCCGTCCGAAAATAATGCTGAAAACAACTTCGAATAACGGCCCACGAGACTTCTACCCCGCCTTGTCTCCTGCCTCTTGAATTTCTCGTTTCCTGCCCGATTCGGGCAGATTGGGAAATAGGACCAGATTGGCCGGCGCGGTTCCTGGATACGGGAATCCGGGGATCGGTATCGCGGAACGCGACGCGGTGATTTGATGACCCGACCACAATGATTTCGAATGGAAGTTCGCTGAGCTTGGACTAGGTCAAAGTTTCGCGAGTTGGCCGAACGAAGACTCGTTTATTGAATTAATCGTTCAAAACCTGACGTTTACCATACGCGTAAATGTATTCGTTTCGTTGATATTCATAAGTGAAAGAAGAGACATTTATTATCTCGAAAAAATGGTATCTTTGGGCAAATCGTGTCGTATTTCTCTATAAGATATTTTTATTTATTTTGGGACTTATTAATTTTGCTAATTCATATTATTCTCGCAGTCGTGCTCATCTATCAGAAAGCGAACTATCGGTGCTAAACGAGGCCAAATGATATCTGTGCATAGCGCGACAACTTCCGGTTTACAAAACTAGCGAGCTTCGATAATTACGACTCTGTGGGATGATAATAGTATAATGTATTCTAATTTGCTTTTTTTGCAAACGATTTGCCGTTGTAAACATATGTACGTCTCGTAACGTTAAATATAGTTGTCTTATTGATTATCTCTTTTTAATATTCAGACGAGAGTCCTCTCTGTAACTGTACGAAACTAGATCGCGAAAAGAACAGAATGATTACATACCAAACTAATCTAGAAACTCCGTCGGTCGACTTATCGTTACAACGCAGCGCCAGTTTCGGCGATAAAGATCCATAATTGGTAAAAAGTGATTATTGTTACGGGAATTAATTCTCTTACATTGCTTTATGTTCAACAATTCAATGTTATTAGTTATTCGCAAAGTAATTTTTAATCAACACAAAAATTCTAATTATCCAACACCACAAGAATAAATAGCTGCCAGTTTTACCGACATATTTAGTTCTTCCACTCACCACTGTGAGCGCGGATGTTGCCAGTTTTATTTTCGAAAGAAACTATTCGGCTAATAAAAATCTTAATAAAATTGAAATACATATACACATGTCTTCGAAGAAAATGAAAGATTCAGAGAAGGAACGTAATTTGTAAAATCCGTTTTAAATATGTCATCATGTTCAAGACGAAATCGCATTCTTTCTTCGGAACCATTAAATGTCAACTTGTTAAGAAAATCTACATTATCTATTTATAGCTATTATCAACGTAATTAATCTATAGTGTATCTAAATGCATATCATCCTGCTTCTCTTTCACAAAACGTTGCAAAATTACCACTTTAAATGCTTACGAATCACAGGAAGATCCAAATTACCAGTCAAGGTTCTTTCGAGGACTCTCTAGAGACCTTAGCAACAGTCGGATGGACAATTGCATTACTTGCACTTAGATGTTTGTCGCGGTGACACGATAATCATCTTAGAATCATTTGGACAATTTTAGAACGGACAATTTTATTGCTACATCGCACGAATTTATCCTATTGTTTATTTTATTTTATTGAATTGATTATTTTATTGAATTAATCCTTTTTAATCTTCCGCGCTGCGTATCCTGCACAATAAACCGGAAGTCTCGCACGTATCGCGTTTGCCAAGGAGGCGGTCCACTTCGGTGCGGTCCACTACGGGCGCCTCTTCAATCTGTGTGTATGCGTGCGTGTAAAATTTAAAACAGCCTATATTTTTTTACTCCATATTTTTATTCGTGAACACGCTGGATATAATAATGACGAATCATCACCGTAGCGACAAGTAAAAAGGATCGCTCCGACCAACCACCCATTAATTTCCCATTATGGGAGATGCAGCCGAGTGCACGCTGCAATTTCCGCGCATTTTTGCGAGTGTCCATCACCGAACCGAACTTTACGCATCGATTCCCGCGAGGAAGATTCGGCAACGGAACTGCCATTTCCGACAAAAATTAGGCACTAATCATGTTCTCGTATACATCTATAAATTTAATAATATACGGAATTTTAATAGATTTTTTTTTATATTATCAGCATATATTAGCATGTATTATGCAATTTTATTTCGCATTTTTATAATATCGAGCGATAAATACTAAAAATTAAATCAAATAAAAATATTTTCATCAGGGATTTATTTTTGAAATTATTTATATAAAAAATACGAATATATTAGTAAACATTTCCAATGGCATTCGAACAAATTTACTTTCATTGAGAGAAAGCAGGTTTATGAGACCTGTCTCTGATTCATTCAAGAATCAGTGGCGACATGTGAGGCGAGCGTATCGTCTAAAAATATTGCCGGTGGGTTGAGTCTAAGGTGCGCCTAGCAACAGAGATTGCATAGAAGCATAGCTACAGTGAACGCGCGTGTTTCTACGTGCCGCAACGAGGACACGGGACACGAAAAAAAGAAAAAGAAACTGCGGAGATAGACGTCGCGGCCCGCGTGCTATCCTCGCCCACGATTTCGACAATTAACAAAGATTAAGCGCTGTTCTTCTTGACACAGGTTTAAAGTCCGAGGCGGGTGACATTGAAAATATAGAATTAATCTTTTTTAACAAATTACCTTTATGACTTTTTCAAATCCATTTCAAAAAAGCTACTATTAATTTAAATATATATAAATATAAATATCTTTAATTTCAATTAATTGAAACTTGGTTTTCTATGAAACAACCAATTATTATTAATATTATTGTCTGATCTGCAATATTGTATAATATGATACTGCTTAATATAATGTCGCGCTGTTTTCAAAATCGGAAAAAAATTTCGATTGGACAATATAATAAATTTCAAAAAGATTGCAAGACTCGTCGATTGATATGCAAATGGATCGTCCAATTAGGATCGCGCACGCTGGAACGGCGAATGTTTCATATGCAATGTGCCAGGATTTTGAATCAACGACTTGCAGTCAGTTCGCGTTAATTTACTTGCAAATTCGGCGACACGAGGTGCAATCTAGTACACTTTATAATACTTGTTCTGTCGTTTCAGTTGTCGATGAACGTTCTCGCAAACGATATTTCAATGATATTTTTAAACCCGCTAATTGCATTCGCGACACGACTGCAGTATAAATCATAATTGTTGCAAGTCATGGTTCTTATTAATTTAATTATAAATAACCGTATTAAAATATTACGTTTGTAAAAAATTTTTAAAAATTCAATATTCTAATATTAAATGTTATAAAAAGAAAATTAAAAATTTTGAGACGTACATTAATCTCGAAGGTGCTGCATCTTTATTAAAATGCCTCCCCCCCCACTCTCTCGGATAATCCTAAATAACTTAACAGACTAGCAATAAGCTTTTAAAATTCAAATAACGTACTATAATGGAAATGTCCTTAACACATCCGTTTGTTGTGCGTATCATTATCGCGGTTCTGTGGGAAATGCGGAGTATTGTGTTAGTGCACATTTTTCACGGTTGATATGATACAATGTCGTATTATTGGCATCATTAGCCAGATTCTCTACGCGCATCTTGGCAGACGAATTCGACCGTTACGACCGCAAAATTGGCTTCTGGGCAACGACTAAAGGGACGCGAAGGTGAAACGAAATCACTTACCAGCAAAGTCTCGTGAGCACCTGTCCAGAATTGCCGGGAACAAGGTCTTGTAGATACCTCCTCCAATCGCACAGTTGCACCTGCCACAATTTTCCTTAATCGTTGAATTCTGCAAGCTTTTTGTATCGTGCGTTGTGATAAAATCAAGAAGGAACATATAGTTTTATTATTCCGATTTTTCCGAGGCAAAGTCGAAAAGCATTCTTTTTATCTTTTGCCCTGCGATAAAGGCTATAAAAAAAAAATAAGCAAAAACAGTTTACATATTTAATCACGATAATTTGTGATAAAAAATAATATAAAATAATTTATGTAATAAGACCTGACATTTGAGTTAAGAAATTTTTTAACTATGCGTTCGCAAAATCACATTTTGCACAAGACGCGCGCTGTAAAAAGTGTTATTAATTTTCAAAAGATAAGAATACATAAGGATGTGACACATAAGGATGTGATACATAAGGATAGGAAGAGAATAATAAAAGCTTTTTATATAGATAGATCTTTTTTTAATAAACAATTGGGGTCACAATTCACTTATGTTAGTTAGTTAGTTTTTTTAGACTCTCTTATAGTTACACAGCTTTTTTATATATAATTATACATAATATAATATTGTCGTTACACATATATAATTTTTATATCGCGAAGTATCGACTGCAAATGAGGCACGATTCACTAGGCGGCCTCTCTGTTTTATCTTTATCTTTCATCCTTCATTTTCTGCCAAACGTACGCACTCTTTCATACATACACACGCACACGCATACAAATATCGGGAATTGTCGATCTAATTCGTGATTTCTATATTTTTATACTCTACGACATGACAATTTTCAAATGTCTGTCACAATTCCGTCGCTAACCGCGCTCGCGCGCCCATACACATACATAAACTAATTATTATAGATAAGAAGTACACGCTAAGTTATGTTTACTGAGATCATACTAATACATCACAGGGTTACATAAACATTAGATTTTTCTCTCTTTGCTATTTTTTTTTTTTTTTTTAGTTTTCTCCACGACAGGCACCACGCGTCACGACTTTCTCAGATCTTACGAGATTCCAAGATTTCCAAGTCCTTTTTTTTTAATCCAGTGGTGACACTATGGAGTATAGAAAACTTTTGACTATTTTTATTTAATTTTACAATGTGTGTTATTAGAGAGAAAATAATCTTTTTATTAGAACTCGAAACATTATCATGATCATGCTTTTTTTTATCGAGAAAAATTATCAGAAAGATGTACGCCACAGTGACAGCATCAGATTAAATTCACTTACTTTTCTTTTAATGATTTGCTGCACTAATGCCGAAATCGCGAGGTGCCACGAACATAATAATCAATAATTTTTCAACCGATCCAACTGTCATTTGGTGAATTTTGTGAAACTCTGGACTTTTCTGTTCCGCGCGGAAGAAAACGAACATTGTGATCAATGCGTACATTTAAATTTGATTTATTCATTTGCACTTTATTCGCTTCTCTCCCATATGTTCAATATTACGGGCGGACTTTGAAAAAATAGCTTGTAACCACCAGTCGTATTTTTGGGTTATAATCTCAAAAAGGAAGCCAGCAGGAAAAAAGTATCAGGAGCAAGATATGATTTGAGGATCGTTAATGGGGCGGCGTTAACAAAAAGTGTATGATAAAGAGCTACCATTATAAGACTCAATTAATATACAATTAGAAAGTACGCTAATATTTTATGCTTCATAAATTCGTTGTCGACGAACGAAATAAACGCTCACTTCATTATTTGCACTGGAATTCTTCTACACTGTGAAATGCTTTATTCTTGGTCTCAATGATGCCTGTCAAAGGAAATGCTTTTCTTCGTAATTACCAATTACGAAAATAAAAATTTGCCAGCTATTAACCTCTTGTTAGATAATTGAAGATTGATTTCCGGTGCACACAATTTCTCCTATTTTCCTTTTAATTTATGTATCATTATGAAAGAAATTTGTTTTCTCTTGAAATGACACATGTACATATTTGTACATTATGTGACTAACAAAAGGTTAATAACCATTGTGATTAATTCTTGATGAAGATATACCAAATCATCGAGTATATACATTTTTTTTTAAAGATTAGATTAAGTTAAATCTCTAAAAAACTTTCTACTAGCTTTACGTTTAATCAAATAAAGATATTCAAAGTCATTGATTTTTATGTAAAATGTTACACTTGTCTAAATCAGTTGAAACGCGGAAAATAGCTGAAATAGCATAGCTGAAAAGCACTAAATTTTTCAAGAGAATATTGCGGCAAAATCGAAGAATTCAATTTAACCAAAAGTCACGTGAAAATATATATAAAAAAAAAGTTTGTTTTAATTCGCAACATAAAAGAAATGAGACTAATACGAAAGAGAAAATTGTTTTTTCCATAAAAGCCGTGACTTTACAATAATTAGATATCTCTAGCGTTATCTACCGGAAACAAATGCGATGTGGGATAAAGAATAGGAAAAAGGGAAAAGGAGATGAATCTTTTTTTTTTCTGTATTTAGTAGGTAGAGAAGAAAAAATCACGGGGTGATTTGGCATCGGCTGTACTTTCTTAAAATCGTACAGGAGATCAATGCTTAAACTTGGGTAACGAACTACAACTAAATCATATATTTCTCTTCTTCCTTAAAGCTGGTCGCATTCTGGCCACGGAATCGCAACCGTTCTTTTGCACTTTTCTTCTACAGATTTTCGCTAAACCCAAAAAAAAAAACCGCAAAAATATCCGATTTGCTTGAGAATTCCAAACAAAGACTCGTGAAATCGTGAATGAAAATCGTGACATCGCACACGTTTCAAAGTCACAGCGTCGAAATTAATGCGATATCTGCCACAGGGTCATTTTCAAACAGAATTTTAATATCTTTACAGCTTTAGCGAAAGAATTTCATATCACTGGGTTAGAATGCGACAATCGCGAGTACCGAAATTCCATGGACCAGCTCAAGCATCCTTTTCAATTAGATCCAATGAATACGCGCGATATACTCTGTTCTATAACTTAGAATCTAATCAACTAATTCCTACGAGAATAGCCTATATAAACTTGCATGTATTTCTTAGCTTTTTTTCTCTCTTTCTCTTAACGTTGTGTAACGACATCTTTTAAACATTTTTTCTACGAACGTTTCAGAAACAAAGAATATATTACATTAATTAATTTGGACACAAATCATATTACTTTATCTACAATCTAATTTTTATATTCTCCTTAATATTACTTATTCTATATTCTAATACAGAAAAAGATGTGACACATATTATAAAAAAATAGCGACGAGAGTCATATTCTCTTTTTCTCTCTCGTTCTCTACCAAGCGTTCTTCGTTTTCTTTTCATTTCTCTATCTTATCCTTTTGCTTCCCTCGTCTAACGTTCTTTCTTGATTGTTGCTACTATTCTCATAATTCTCGCGGTATTACAAAGCGATATAACAGACGAAGAGATACGTGATGGAGAACGGCGTTATTTCCCGTTTCTAGATAGATTAGATTCTTTTTTTTTCCTTCTTTTTATTCATCTTTTATCCATTTCCGTCTGTTTCGTCTGCGCTCATGGCGAATAAAACTATATGAATGGCACAGCCAACGCGGACCTCGCGCCTCCTGTCCGAGTCCCTGCCCTCTTCTTTCCCCGTTATTCGTTCCACACGGCGGTGCAGTTTCCCACTTCCGGTACTGTTTCACGTTGTAAACGAACGAGGTGGAAGAAGACGAAGTTCGAATAAGGAAGCTGAAGGCTTTTAGCTGCGTATCTGACCCGCGTTGCGAGCGATCTTCTCCGGTGGCTCTATCATGCTCTTTGTGGTGCCATTCAGGCCACGCTTACGACTCTTCATGTAGTCTGGAACAGACAATGAAAAAAAACACGTCTTTACACAACCGAGACGACAGGTTCATTGAAGAAACAATTGAATAAAATCGAAAGGAGAACTCGTTTGAGTAACGTTTAATTTCTAATATAAGAAAATCTGCCAACTCTCCAAAGCGTAGAATACAATATCTTAGTCGCATAATATGTTCTAGAAATTTTACAATCAATAATTTTTTAATAAGATCTTACAAAAGTATTAATATTATTTATTATATATAGTTTCTTTAATATTTACTTATATTTATCAATACATATTGCACCTGGAGTGAGTCAAAGTGTCTCGGAACGCATCTGGTAAACAGCATAAGCAATTCGTAGCTTATCACTGGCTTTGATTTCTTATAATCGCATGCAATGCCACACTTGACCTTATGCACAATCCCAGCTTACTTCTGGCCGTATGCATACAAAATCTTTCCTCTCCGATAACCTTCGGAATATTATATCGCACCATACTCGCTAATTATAACGGGAGATAAGAGCGCGAGGGGTCAGGATTTTATATTTTTATTTCACATTCGAACGCAGTTGCAATTTTCGGACAAATATTTTCGTTACCGCGAAACGAGTATCGAATTAGGATTGTGGCATCTCGTACGATTAAAAATATTTAAGAAAACGATCGAGTGCTCAAAAGCCATAATAGATATATGATATTTTGATTCTTTAAAATATAAAATTTTACTTTTTTTAGTTATACATAAAATTTCATATATATTACTATAAATTTTGAATAAAAATGATTGTCGAAAAAGGCTCGCTGATCATGACTCACAAATCGATAAAGGCAGGCGCGATATATTCTAAAGGTACAAAGGCACCCCTTTAGAGTACCATTTGGCGAAGTTTCCACGCGATGAAAATATGTGCATCTGCCCAATTCTCTAGTCCCACTCCCCTATTATTGGGTCGTCTGCTAAGCCACGTAATAAAAATTATGAAAATTGTATGAACATCTATATTTTATATTCCTCCAATATTATTATTCTCAAAATATTTTCAAGTTACGTAAAATACTTCAATGAATATTTTGAATATTTTGATGCACATTTATTTATTATATTCATATTATATTACAAACAATACAGACCTCTGTCTTAAAATTCAAAAATATTCCAATCAGCGAGCGAACTTTTAGAGTGCGCGAACGTTTTCAGATTCGAAAGTTGCCAAATGAAAAACCGATAGGGGATTTCACAATTACTTGTCTGAGTGATGCTTTAAATATCTGCGACGAGATATGCGGGCGCTAATCCTGATTTTAAATGCCGATCTTTTCGCAACGATCCGTCTGCCGCCCCTGGGGTTCGTAGACAGGGGCACGCGATTGCGTGCACAGCTGATGCCCCCCCACGCGTGCAAACACTCGACGTACACGCGTCACGCGGGATACAAAGGGCCTGAACTGGGGGGGGGGGGGGGGCAGTGAGAGAGGAAAGACATGGGGGTGCACTCCAGGGCCAGCAACCCCATATGGATTTCAACAGCTGACCGCGCGGCTCATTAATAAAGTACGTTAGAAATATCGTTCGGCGCCCCCATAGCCGTGTATCCCGTAAAGCAAAATACGTTACGAACTCGTTACTTCCCCGAATGAATTAAGTGGCGCAGATAGGAAACCCAATCCATTCCCATCCATGTGCCTACACGTGTGCACACGATGCCCCGGAAGTCGCGCACTTCCTCTCAGATAGCAAAAAAAAGCGAAAGAAAAACGACCGTTTAAATATCGAAGTTATGATAACTCGCAATAGATAATTCATAACAATTTGTAAATTAAACAAAATGCATCGCTCGAACACGAGGAGCTATCCATCAACATTAGATTAGTATAAATCAATGTGAGCATTAAGAAATAAATTTTTATACTCGCAAAAACTGAATTTGAATGTAGAAAAATAGTAAAACGTGCGAGGGAGAAAAAACGTTGCTCTCCGCTATAAAGACTTATTTTAATTTTAAATTATCAGGTATTATTAGTGAAATCATATGGCTTCGAATATTCCGACGAAATTTCAATTTCTGTACACCATCGTCGTGTGTGTTGCAACACAGTCATCCTATCAAAGCTGTAAAAGCCTCACACAGTTTTGCCTTCTTTCTTTCATTATTCGGCCATGCACACCACCCACGCGACGCAACTATTTCTGGACGTGACTCGTCATATGTCGCGCACGCGTGTAAACACATTTCACGTTGCGCCAGCACGCGACGCTTTTGTTTATATTTTTACTGTATCATGAAAAAGCGAAACTGCGCTATGCAAATCGACGGAGAAACGCTCGTCCGTTACATGACGCATCGACACTTTTTATCTTATTTCCAATAAAAGACCAAATGTTAATTCAAAGTATTTGAAAACTCGATATTAAAGTAATTAAAGTAGCAGTGAAATGGGCGGCTAGATATAATCCCTAATGTCATCTAGACTTAAAAAGTTTTTCTGTGTTTCATCAACTGAAATTGGAACGTATGCGGGATTGAGAAACCACTGGGATTTGAATCGAGGACCCTTCCTTCCGTTATTACTAATCGCTCGAGTTAGCACAAAGCTACGCGTCATCCCCAAAGATATTAATCCGATATCAATATTTGTTAAGTAATTATTTCCTATGAAAATTCATCGTTATTGAAATTTAAGTAATGTTTAATGAAAAAGTTCCAACAATGAATATTGTGATTTTCGCGTGCACAAGTTTTAATTAATAAGTTTCTCTTTCTTTTTCTTTCTTCTTCATAAAGTTGCGGATCGATGCTTATCTCTTAATCATTATGTCATTCAATTATGTATTGACTCAATCTCTTTTTATTTTGGCACAATCGATTAATCGTTATCAAACAAATTTCCAAAGAACGGCGATTAAGCTCAAAATTACTGCAAATCGTTAATGATACACATCGCTCGCTGTGAATATATAAAGTAGCGTCAGCGAAACGATAATTTGGTGCACGAGAGTGATAACACGTGTACCGGTGGATCGTGTATGCAATTATGATTAGCGATACCGTTTCTTCCGTTTCGATGGACTTTCTTTACAAATGTTATTACAAGTGCATCCTCGTCGAGTTTTCCTCGACGAACAATACGAGGTATTTGTTTCGAAAATAACACGATGAAGTTTATCGATGTATTTTGCAATTTTTAATAAAAAGATTCTAACACGTGAATTTATGGCGTCCGTCTTACAAGTTTGCTATGTTATCTCAAAATCTTGACTTGCGCCATTTACTGTTGACGTAAACATCTAAACCAATATTATTTTGATTGTGTCATCGTTCGCGGTGTAGACGGACGAGCGATTTCGCTTATCCGCGAATAAAAAAAATGTTTTTATATTATCAAAAGCCTCTTTTCAACGTTATCGCGTCACGCGATAATATAGTTCCGATAATACATGTTGCGTCTCGTCAGCAGAATTGGCTTTTATTGACACATAAAGCAGGAAAAAAATGATCGTGCAATCTACGTTTAAAACGTTGAATATTACGATTTAAATATTAAGAATTAGGAAAGAAAAAAAGTTTGAAAATTAGTTCAACTAAATATTTAACAGCGTTTTGCTCATTGGTACACTGAGATACATCGTGTGTGAATAATATGGAATAATATATCGTCAAATAAGTAAAGTTTTTTTTCTTTGATAAGAATTGCTATATTAATTTTTATCTTGTCACGAGAACAGGTTCAGGTCTGCACTTCTTTTGTATCCATGTGCGAGAGTGACAGAAAGTAACGCTAATAATATTTCGAAACACACGTGCAACGAAATGCAAACGCAATTCGTTATTATCAGATGCTGACGTAATTAAGTGCGAATTGCGACCTTCCAGCAAACGAATTGGATTGACCTAGGCAATGTGCTTCCTACATAAATACATCGAGCAAATTAACCGCGATAAACTCTAATTAGAAATCCACTATCTTTCGGTATAAAATTATTTTCGCGATACATACAATAAAGTTACCATTTCGCCGGAAGCGAGTACGTAACGATTCGCATTTTTCCACAATAGAAAAGTCTGCTTTGCAGAAATTTCCGACTATAACTATAAGTAAGACTAAATACTTTTACACGTCCCTATTCTTCTTGTTTTTAATTTAAAATTTTCTAAAGTTTACTTTCAACTATCTAGACAATCTAGAGTAAATGATTGATATTTCAAAATGGGTCAAGAAACCCTAATTTAACACGATTTTGACAAGAAAGCAGACGCTATAATCAGAGCAGGTAATCAGAGAAAGAAAACTGATATCCATGATGCGATATTTGAGGACGATACGAAAACAATACAAACCATGATCCTTTCGATTGTTTGACACCGACCGTGCAAAATACGATGCAGGTGAAAACAAACTTATCATATCCGAAGCTTCTGCCTCCGAAGACATGCGACAGATATGCGCGATGAGTTACGAGCAGATTAGAGGTGTGAAAAACGGAGATACGAAATGCCGAGGCGAAATGTGCCGCGCGTCGCCGTGAACCGCGCGACACGCGTGATTTCATCGGAATAATCTGCAGCTGCCGATCAAACGAATGTCGTCGTTGATAACGACCGCGTATAATTTCGTACGCGAACGCGTGTGCTCAAACAATTCCGAAAACAAACATTGCATTTATATAATCGACGGAGATCCATTGCCAAAGGCGAACGAACGCCTCGTTAATAGGTTTTATCAGCTATTCCGTGCGGTATCTAGATCTCTTTTTTTCTCTCAAGGCGGCTTCACAATATCGAAATCGAGGCGCCAAGCGGAATCACGGTGGTGTATGTACATGCCGTTAAATTGTCGGAAGTTGAATGAAAACATGTAGCATCGCTGAAAAAATGAGGAAGTCTCGAAAACAGACTCCACTACGCGTTCTCGACTTGTGTCCATTTCTATCAATGCAGACTAACTTTAATTTTGGTTTTATAACTTACTTTCTATCTTTTTCAGTCCCAAGAATTAGAAAAGGTAAGTTAACCGAGTTACCGAGTTGAAGCTAAAAAGTTAAAAAATAAGTTAACTGAAAAGTAAGTTAAACCGAGATTAAAGTTAATCTGCATTAGTAGAAATTATTCAGCGGCGAACGGCGGTAGACGACGAAGGAGCAATAAAAGACACTCACCAGTGATCGAGGACTGTTTCCTCGCGGCATGGGGTAGAACGGGGGTAGTCGGCTCTATCGCGCTCCTCATCCTCCTGGTGTTCGCGTCCGGGAGTTGATTGGGCGTCGTGGCCTCGCCGATCTCGGGCACTCGCGGCTCCTGCGGCGGGGTCCTCTCGGCCGTCGGTGTTGCGACCATCTCCAGTTGCTCGGCGATTCTCGTGCTCGTCACCGTGGCCATCGTCGCAGTGAACGACGTCGACGTCGTCGTTGTCGTCGCCGCCGTCGAGGATGTCGGGGACGTCGTGGCGGTGGTCGACGCACAGTCGAGGTGCAGCTTGCGCGGCGTGCCGGGGGCGTGCTTTCGCAGATAGGGCATGCCGCGCAGGGCGTAGGGCTCGGGCACGACGTCGTGCTCCGTCAGCGGTTCCCATTCATAACGCGAGTTCGACCGCGGGACACCCAACTGGAAGTTGAAGCCCCACCGATCGGCATCGAGCAGCGATTGAGCCCGCAATTCGCGCTCGGCGAGGGCGCGAGCCGCCGCGTGGTCCACCGGCCCGAAGAGATCGCGTCGTACGCGGGCTAGCGCGGCCCTGCTCGGCGCCGCTCGTCCGCCACTGCCACCACCGCCACCACCTCCGCCGCCGCCGCTGCCTAGGTTCCTGCTTATTTCCGTCATCATCGCCGGGTTCAGCACTCGTGCGCTCATATTTCGTCGCGCTCTATCGCCGCCGCGCCTCCACAACGGCAAACGTTCACGCGCCGTTCCCGCTCGCGCTGCACACGGAAATAAATGGCATAAAAGTCCTGCGGGGCGCGCGAAAAAACCGAGATAAGAACACACACACGCTGTCTGTCTCTTCCTGCTCTTTATCCGTCCTTCTCGCCTTCTCTCTCTCACTCCCTCTTTTCCTCCGTTCCTGCTTTCACTGCACTATCGAGAAGTTGTGACACGCGTTGCAAGATAAGAGATCGCTTCTTCTAGCATTGGCCGTGACGCGGGAACGATGATGACTCCTTCCAGGAATCGCGTCCCCGCTGCCGCCGCCGCGGCCGTCGTCGTGGGACGTTGAAATAATCGCGGCTACGCACCGCGGACGAGAACGTGGCAACGCCGCGCGCCGTGGCGCGACCCACCGAATTTCGAATAATGGCCGCGCTGCTGCCGCCGTCGCCGAGCGTTGACCAAGACGCCGCTCGGATCCGCGTCCTCGACGCCGCGTACGTCTCCCCGACGGTGATGCGCGCCGCAGTGGGTGATGACGATGATACTGTGCTCGGTCCCGGTCCGGGGAAAGCGTCGATCATAGGGCGATGCGTGCACGGCAAACAGCAGCCGCGCTTGGCAACACGGGGGAGAGGGAGAGGGGCGACACGCGGTTACTATGTGCCAGACAAAGATAGCGCGGCGGCGAAAACAAACTCCACCTCGCTGATTCTGCTGCACCGCACCAGGCTGCTGTCCGTCGTGACCGCCGCGGGGGAAACCTCCTCCCCGCCGAAGACGTTGAAAGTACACGCGTACGGATCAAACACTGCCCGTATCCGCGATATTCACTCTCGTCGTGCGGCACGCAAGACGATTCCTTCGACGTAGCCTCCGAGATGGCGATCCGGCAACGTCGCGCGGCCGCACTTGCGCGTGAGTATCCGAGCGACGGCGAGAGAGCGTGTTGCGACGTATCCCGCGCGAATTTCGTGGTCTATCGTGGCCGATCGTCCGTGACACGAGCCAATCTGTCTCGCGCCTCGTTCTCCCTCTCTCTCTCTCTCGCACTCTCTCGTTCGTCTCTTCTCGTTTCACCGCGTCTCGTACTCACGCACGAGACACCGCCACCCACGGTCGAAACGCGACGATGCAGTCCGTAGTCTCGGCCCGAGAAAATTCCATAGAAAAATGTTATTGCACACGGCCCGCAGCAATATGCCGATGCACGGTGGGGGAGTCAGCGCCCGAGTCAGTCGCCTCTGACACCGCGTAAATACGCACGAGTGATACACGCCTCGTCGGTTTCCCGCCAAACAAACGCGACTGTCAAGGCACGCGCGTGGGGCCCACCGCGGGCTGGAAGGACGTGCGAGCACGATTGCGCAGTTACGTGACGTCGGACACGGCGATACGTGCGTGATCTGCGGCCGAACGGAGTTGCGCAGAGACACGTAGTCGACACGAAGAGCGCTCTCTAGCGACTGAAGCGTGCTTCTTTCATTGCGAGCAAGCGAGCCTCCCGCGAGATCGGCCGTCTCCGCCGCCGCTCGGGCCGAGCGGTCGTCCTCCCCCCCCCCTCTCCCCCCGCTCCGTCCGTCCGAGCGAGGCCAATCACGCGGCGGAGCGGAGGAACGAAATAACCGCCATTCGCGACGTATAGTCCCCTCGACCCGACTTGCGAGCGTGCGGTCGGACTTGTGCGAACCGTGTGCGGAAAGATTGTACAGTTATCGGCCCCTACCATGGGAGAGCACGGCCGGAGCGGAATGCCAATCGCGATCTCTCCGGTCGTGCTCCAATATTCCAGGTTTCAGACTTCGGGGGAGCAGGACGAAATTTGAAGAGCGGACTCGTTGGGTCGGATTCTTAATGGGATTACTCCGAGGGGACGATTATTTTACAGGAGCGCCGATGAAAAACCATCCAGCTCTCGCGACGACTTCCTTTTGAAAAGAAAAAAAAGAAACTGAAATTTGTTTTTGTCACGGATTTATCGCACTAGTCGTTCGGTTAAGGCCCTTGCGGAATACTTATCGGACAGCAACCTATCGGAAAGCGTGTATCAAACACATACATTGATAGACGCTTTCCGATAGGATAAAAAAATCTATTCCCTGTTTCTATAGCCTGTTGCCTGGTACCTACTTATTCTGCAAGGGACTTTTATTTTAATATTTTACAATAGAGATATCGTTACGTGAGATATCCTTTCATTCACGCTTCTCACTTCACGATGTGATTAATGAGACTTACGTAAAAGGATCGAAAATGTCGTCGGACGTGTCAAATTAATTTAATTGTGGCCTTAATTCGTCGTTTTAATTATCCTTCACGCACTCGTGCTCCCGGATGGCAGCGGCGCGTCCCCCCTTCCGACGGGTGGGGAACGAGAAGTAAATAGGTCCAGTCTCCAAAACAACGCAATGCAATCTTATCGCGTGCGTATATTCGGTGGATTTTCGTGTTTGCACGACGCGACGCGTTACGCACGGTAAAACTTATTTGCATACCGCTCGGATTATCGTCGACGTTTAACACACTGAGGACCGAGTGATCATTTCTGGCTGTTTTTATTTTTTAGATTAATACCCTAGTTCTTGTATAAGAGATAGGATTCTGAAAAATTATAACTTCAGAATAAAGAAAAATAATTGATAAAAAATTATAAACTTTCAGAATCCTATTTTTTTCCACTAGAAATAGATATTAATCAAAAAATAAAGAAATAGAAATGACCGGTAATATATTTCTAGTACATTTTAATACATCATGATAGACTCACTATGTGTAGTCTGAAGGTTATATTGAGCTATATTGTAAAAGAATTGAGACGGCATTATTGTAACTTGTTAAATCCCTCTGACGCAGCAGGGAGTAATGTAAGAAGAATTCTCGTTGCAGCTTTTTGAGAAAATTATAAAAGATGATATTATAAAAGACGTATAAAAGACGGTATTATAAAAGACGTATTAAATTGATACGACATTATATTTACATAATTAAATGTTGATGATTCTATTATTAGCATATTTGGTACTAATCACGATCTTTCTTTCTCTCTCTCGATTTAATAATTTATATTTTAGCTTACGTCAACTGCGGTCTAAAATCTTATCTTGATCATTTTAAAGTGACTCTCGATGGTGAAAAGTAAATAATTTTTTAAAGTAGCCAAAGTCGCAGGAATCGATTTAGAAGAGGAAATTCGAAAGTTTTAATTCATAAAATCATGTTCAAAGATTTTTCCGTCGTCTTTCGATCTCTCGACGCGATCCTCCGTTCGATTCTACGCACGTAGCTACAGCGCTTCGTGACGATTGTGCGAGCATCACAGTGCCGAGTGTGATGACATAAAATCAACAGGACGAATCGAGACTTTTCATTGATAATTGTCAATTTACTCCGTTGTGCTCGTCTCGCGGCACGCGAGGGGACACCTACGGGAAACGGCTCCGTGCGCGCGCTCGCCGACGCTCGGCGGCGCAACTCACGATGAGCAAAGCGTAGATAAACGATCCCAGAGTCCAATTGGAGAGAGAGTTTGCCACGCGGCGTTCAATCTTGCTGGTGTGCGTGTCGTGTGTGAGCATGTGTGCGGCTCATTGTCAGTCGCACGCCGCGCCGCCATAACGTGGCGCGAGTATTTCGAATATTCGAACGTGAGTCGAGGATGCTGTTTTTTTCCCACACGATATCTCATTCGTGATTTATGTTTAAATACGAAAGGCTTATTGAATCATTATGCGCATCGCTTCCAAAAGTCCACAATAATTGTCTATATGGATTCTATATGGATAAAAAATATACGGATAAAAATGATTCTTTTCGCATATTATCGTTAATTGGGATTACCTTTAATGAAGATTCTGAATAAGAGAGGCCACGATGCGGTAAAGTCGGCGTCGGTGCAGCACGCCGTGCTCCGAGGAAACAAAATCCCACGCAGCATCCAGGAAGTGGTGAGGGGTGATACCGGATGCATTTCAATGAGGGGAGACGGACTCGCGTAAAACAATTCTTTCTGCGTTTTTGCAGAGAGACCACCGTCTCTCATTCATTGTCCACCGCAGAAGCGCATTTCAGCGAGGTGTCTGGTTGCACAGGTCGCGCATTGTAACCCACAATAAAGCGAAAGGTTTACTTCCTGCGATATTTGTTGCCAGATAATGTTGACAGGTTCATCAACGAATTTGGTGAATAATCGAGAATTATGTTATTCAAACTAGTGTGCGGAATGCAATAATTAACTGAGTAACCAATTTTCTCGTTATGTTTTAATTTTAATATTTAGTTTCGGACAACAATTCTCGAAACATTATTTAATTTATCACTGCATTTTTATGGCTGTCGACAAAGCGTTATTTATGCAATTTCAAATGTGTATGTACGTGTCCTTAATTAGTGTCGATTAAAAAAGTGTAAGATATACGAGTAGAGTTATTTCAGTCCCTGATGTCACTTAGATTTAAAGATCCTGCTGAAAATTTGTATGTAGGATGGACGCCGGGATTTAAACTCGAGATTCTGTTACTAATCACTCGCGTTAGCATGAAACCATGCGTCATCCCGACGATTAGAAAAAAAAAAATAAACAATTGTCGTCTCATGGATAACGCGTGGCTGTCGCATATGTGTTTGTAAGTCGACCAGATTATTTTCAAAGGAAGCTGGTGTTTATTCACAGGCGAGAGGCGCGCGACCGGAAGACGCATAGCCGCATCTGCATCGCGTGTTTACTACCGAGGGAGTCACCTGTTTCATCATTTCGCTATCAAAGCCGGGCTCTTACCTGAAGCCGCCGTCGCGTTATCTCATCGCGTGCTGGCGACAACGGGGACAAAGCTGCAGCCGCGATAAATCACTTTTATCGAGCTCAAGGTGGTGAATCGAGATCGAGGTTGAGAACGGGTGCACTGTTCCGCAGATGCAAGAAGCCTACTTTCCTCCGAGACACGTCGGTGTCTGGCGGGATAAATGTTTTATGCAGTGATAAATCGGTCAGCTTACATACGTCACAGATCGGAATGTTAAACTAACTATTTAAGGATTGGAATCGGTTAAACTTGAGTCAACTTTGACGTTCGCGGAAACGTTTAATTTTGTACGACTGCGCGGAAATACTCATAACACGAGACATACGTAGATATCGGAACATTTCTTGTTTCGAACATCTGCGATTGTGATTCGTTCACGTAAGGCTCTTTATCGGAAGGATTCTTCAATGCTCGGTCAGAATAATGCGTGTGGTATACGTTGTGCGGCAATATCCTTTGTCGTCGTCGCGATTGTGCCAACTTCCGTGGGAATTCGCGAAACGGAAGTGCAATTTCTGCCTGGTACCGTCGCGGTGGCCAGCTTCCATGGCGGAGCAACGCGAAGAAAAAACGATCTTTAAAGAAACGATGCCAGGTGCAACGTGTTCTCTCGCGCCTTCTCACGGCAAGTACTCTGGATTATTTCAACGAAATCGTGATACTCGTGGTATCACGTTCTTGTACGGCGATGTTCCGTGAGAAAAAAAATTGATTAACAATAATTAAAGATGATTCACAATTGTACGATACTTAATCTATAATTGATAATGAAATTTTTCGCGAATTGAGTTCCAAATATTGAAAAAGAATACGTTTATACTATTCAAGATTGACTTTTTTTCTCTGCGATACAGATGCTTTACGACAATGTAACAAGATATTTATTCGTCGTGAGGCAGATGTTTCAGACGTAATATAAATTAGGTCGCGCATAATTTACGTAATCAGTTGCAGTAATACCAAGCGCATAACTATTCTCTTTTTTGTTCTTATAAAGATTGAAATGGGAAAGAAGGAAAAAAGGAACAGATATTAAAAATACTCAAGTAATTTATAATTTTATTTAAAAATATATATTATATACATATACTGTATGTATATATTTTTTTATAAAAAATTCATTTTCTTTCTGCCCGATTATTACATAAATACTAAAAAACAATTGAGTATAATAATGTATATTGCACATTCTTTTTTTTAATATTAAATTGAATGTCATAAAGTAATGTCACATTAAAAAACTAATATAAATAAGATTAATTAGACACGATTCATGCACAATTCAGATTGCTCGATTTTAGATTTTTTAATAAATTAATTAAAAATAGAAATTTAGCTTTGGTTTCTTAGAGACATGTTTGACATCATGTCTCTTTTGACTAGAAATTTAAGATTTGATCAATTCAAATGAATCAATGAATCGTCAATTTATAAATTCCAATTTACAAAAATTATTATTTTAAGTATAATTAAATACTTTTGTTTATAAGACTTTGTGCTTACTATTCTTTCCATTCGTATAAAAAATCGTTCTATATTTTTAAAAAGGATTTATAAATAGTTTTCATTATTCATATAAAATAATTTACATATTATACAATTAAAAATTTATATAGTTTTTTCAGGCTCGAAAAACTCTAATAGTATTAATTAATATTAAATTTTGCTTATTATCTATTAATAAATAATATCACAATTTGATTTTTTATCGTTTTTACCGATCACTACAGATCATTTCATTCATCGATTTTTCATACGAATGTTCCGCGTTGTTTTCTGCTTCCTCCGCGCAATTCTCCTGTATATTTATTTTTCCGTTTGTCTCCTGGGATTCAGAAATTTCGTTTCCTTTTTCGTCAAGTTTTACCCATTCGTAACGACCAGACTGTGGCTTTTCGTTCACGAAATCGAAGTTCCATTTCTTCATGCTCTACGCATCAATAAGCATTTCAATTTTAGATCAATTTTTAATCGGTGTCTAATCTCTGCAATATTTCGCGTAGAATTATTTTATTGAGACATAATTACGTAATGAGAAATAATTTTAATAATTGTTCAAATTTAACTTAAAGAATAATCGTTTGCTTCTCACCTGTTCCAATTGTATTCGCATCTCTTCCGAAAAACGCTTGTCACTGTCCTCGCGTTTCTGTTGCTCGTCGTTGTCATCGTCGCCTTCAAAAAGTCTTCTACGCACATGACGGAGTCGGGCATTGTATTGGTTGTTAGTCTTTTCCTCCATCACTGAACAGGTTTCTTATGTAAGAAAAATAACTGAATAAATGGTGTGATATGGGAAAATTGATAAAATTTAATTTTATTTACATTTGTTTTTATAATGCCATTACAAATATATAAAAATTAATAATTGTAAATTTTCTATTACATCATAAATGTAATAAATATAATAAGTGTTACAATTATCAAGCAATGTTCTGAAAATTGTAATCGTAAAATTTCTCTATCTTTTTTTACGCTACATTTATACAATTATTGAAAATTCTAAATACAATTATTGAAAAAAAGTATGTTAGTTTTACTTACAAAGTGTTAAGAGAAATTTTTATTGTAATATAGCGATTTTTGATGTAATTAATATGGCAAAAATGATATAAATTTTTTGTAAAGTTTTAAAACTATGAATATAATTTTTAAAAAATTTTTATAACTATTTTAGTTTTATTAAAATTTTTACTTGGTATTTCAACACAAAACAATTATTGATTAAAGACACACTATTGATAAAAATTTAAACCGTTAGAAATATATACAAAATATATACAAAAATATATATTTGTAAACAAGAATATTAAAAATATCGAAGATTAACATATTCTGATATGCAACGCATTCCTATCCTGTTTGTCGACAATTTCAAGAGAACTCGATTGTGAACTCGTGCTATGAATAAAAAATCGATAATATCCTTCGGCGTAAAGCTATCGAACTACCAGGAAAATTCTTCGCAGCATAACAGTACTCAATATTAATCGTCTAACCGATACGCGACAAGTCACTGGTATGTCACTTCACGTTTTGTAAACAAGATGATACGCATCGAGCGTTGGGACTTTACGCGCAAGAGAGAAAGGAGGAGACGTATGTTATTATCGTACCAATGTGCCGTTGGATGGATGTATCGGAATGCATTATATTTCCGGTACACACGATTGAAGACGAAGACACACCGAACAATATCATTATTATTTTCACTCGCACTCTTGGAAGTGCTTTGTTTAAGTCCTAGATATTTTGCATCGTGAACGTTTTAAAGCTACAAAACTCAACGCGCGTATTATAATATTTTGCACATATTTTGCCTAATTGAACAGCTTGTTCTCCAAGTACAGTGGAGTCTCGATAATCCGAGTTAAACGGGACCGGAACCCCCTCGGATTATCGAAAAACTCGGATTATTAGAATGACGTTAGGAAATGAATGAAATTTTATTTAAATTTAAAATAAAATCATGCTAAAATATATATATGGATATAACTTTAATAGGTACATATATATTTTAAACCTGTACATGCATTTTAAACCTGTTTAGAATAGTCCTCCATTTTCTTCTGTTTTCGCATGGCACCTCTTTTCGTAGCTGCGCGCATACTCCATTTCTTGAACAAAAGGACGTCTGCAGGAGTAATATCATCTTGCTGTTCCACGTATTTCAAAGCTTTTTCCAGCCGATGAAATCCTTCTGCGTGGCTGATTTTTTTCACGGGCGTGTTTTTTTCACTTACGTTGCCTTCCACTACCAAATCATCTCGATTTATTAATTCAATAACCATTTCGTCAGAAAGTTCCTCACTGTCATCGCTGGCAAGCCATTGTTTGAGTTCGTCAACATTGTCACCTTGTTCACAGCCGGGTATGTCTGACATCAAGTGTAATAAAGCTTGATTATCTTCATCGTGATTACCATCATCAGAATCTTCGGAATCTCGTGTATCCTCTTCTCTGCCGCTCGGTTTTAAAATTTTGGACCATGATTTTTGTATTGTTTTTGTGCTAACTTCTGCCCAAGAATCTCTTAACCAATAAATTACGTTTTTAAGGTTTACCCTTTTCAGCACTTCTACCAACGTTTCATCGTCCTGGTGTAAAATATGAGTTAAAAGCTTGCGACGGTATTTTTTTTTAAGCGACACAATCACGTTCTGGTTCATGGGTTGAATAAGACTCGTCACATTAGGAGGTAAAAACATGGCTTTAATATCCCCACTCGAGAGTTCTTTATCGTTAGGATGTGATGGCGCATTATCGATCAGAAGCAATGCTTTGCGTGGCAGGCCTTGCTTTGTCAAAAATTTCTCCACTTGAGGAACAAATTCGTCAAAAAACCATTCTTTAAAGATGTTTGTGTCCATCCAGGCGCTTTTTTGGTTTCTATAGGTAGCTGGTAGTCCTCGAAGATTCAAATTTTTAAATGCTCTAGGCTTTTTGGATTTTCCAATGACGAGGAGACGAAGTTTGTGTCCTCCAGATGCATTTGCGCAAGGTAAAATTGTGATCCTCTTCTTACTTTTTTTATAGCCAGGAGTTGAGCGTTCTTCTTTAGAGGCCAAGCTTTTGTCCGGAAGCATTTTAAAATTCAATTCTGTTTCGTCGCAGTTATACAGTTGATCATTTGTATAGTTTTTTTGCTGAATTATCGTTTGAAATTTTTGAACGAAAGTGTCGGCTCTAGCAGCATCGGCAGAAAGTTTTTCACCGCTAACATGAAGCTGCCTGATACCATACCTTTTTTTCCATTTGTCCAGCCATCCTGTGCTTGCGATGAAATTCGGCTTCCCTTCCTTTAACTGCTGGTGAAAATATTGTGCTTTTTCTTTCAATATTGGTCCAGAGATGGGTGTACCTTTTCTTGTCTGAATACAAAACCAATTAAATAACGCCTCGCTTGTTTTTTCGTACTCACTGGTCTTCATACGCGATCTTGACGTCGAAGCAGACTCGGAAAAATTTTTATTGGAAATCCACGATTCGAGTTTTGTCCGATTGCGTTTCCAATCACCCACAGTGACCGCACTCACTCCCAGTTCATTCGCAATTGTTTTTAATGAAACACCTTTATCTATTCGGGATAATGCATCCAATTTTGCCTTTAGAGGCAGAGAAACGTATTTTCGTTTACCCATTGTAAATATGTATGTTGTCGTGGTGAAATATCGTTTCAAACTGAAGATAAAATACAATAGAGAAAAGAGATGCAACGGATACAGGGAATGAGTTTCCGCGAAATGTGAAGATGGCTCGGGATGTGAACATTCCTAGCTTCCTGTCACTCGGCTCAAGTCGCCTTTCTTTTCTTTTCTTAAAATTTTATGTATTAAATTAATTAAATGTTTGACAATATTTTTAGACAAAATATTTAGATATACAGTGGAGTCTCGGTAATCCGAGCTCCAATAATCCGAGTTTCCAATAATCCGAGCTTTTTTTTCTTATATATCTAAAGATTTTGTCTAAAAATTTTGTCAAACATTTAATTAATTTAATACATAAAATTTTAAATTATGTATGAAGGACTATTTTAAAAAGGTTTAAAATGCATGTACATATATACCTATTAAAATTATATTCATATATATATTTTAGCCTGATTTTATTCTAAAATTTCATTCATTTCTTAACGTCAATCCGATAATCCGAGTTTCTTGATAATCCGAGGGGGTCCCGGTTCCATCCAACTCGGATGGGATCGAGACTCCACTGTATAAGAAAAAAAAACCTCGGATTATTGGAAACTCGGATTATTGGAGCTCAGATTATCAAGGCTCCACTGTATTTTGCACATATTTTGCCTAATTGAACAGCTTGTTCTTCGAGTAGCTTAAAAATTCGTATTAAAGAACGGATGCGCAGTATCAACTACGAGTTTATGGCAAGCCGCATGCTAAGTATTCCATTTCTTTACAGACGCAATTAACCGTCTGAAAATTCTTCGTTTATTACTCGTGCAATAAGCAAAAGCCCGTGCACTATATAAACAAACTCCACTGTCCATAATACACCGAAGAATGCGCGCTAACATCCCAATTTACGTTTGCGTCGCGTTAGAGATAATCCCGGAGATTCTTTAAACGAGCACGCGCTCTTAATAATCGCCGTAGAGACGTCTCTAAAGGCCGGTAAGTATCGAGATATAGATTCCCGAAGTTACGCCAAAGCCGGCGATAAGATTTCTCTTTATGACCGTGCGCTCTTAATGATCGCGAACGGAAGACCCGCGCTTCTTACGCGCATTCGTTAACACAAAACTGGTTTGATTCGCCGGCTTTCGCCGCGAGGGCACCGACGAATGAATTCCACGTTATTCGCGTAATTACTATGATGTACGGCGGAGCAGGTGATACAGCCGAGTGCATTAACTTCTCGCAGGCTACGCGCACGGACGTGTGTCAGGATGACACAGTGCGATGCATCTCCCCAGCCGGACCGGGTTAACGCACTCGGGTGTACGTGCTTTTCTTTCCCGGCGCATTTCGGCGTACGCGGACCGGCAAGATAAATGGGTACTGCGGCGCGGAGTCTCGCGAATCTCGAGGTGCGAGATAACTCGCGAGAGGGAAGGAGAGAGAGAGAGAGAGAGAGACGGAGAAAAAAACGAGGGCACATTGTTGAAATCACTCGAATGGCGTCATGCGGTGCCAGCGATCATCTGATTCGGCATAATATATCGTCGCGCCGTATTAACTCGAAAATCGCAATCGTCCGAGAGCGATATATATTTATATTTTTTTTTTCCCTCGCTTTCTGGAACTGCCCGAGTGCTTTTTGCGATGATCCAATTATTGGCGGATTTATCGCCGGCATAAATTGCGCGCGCCGTTTATTTGGTCGTCTAAAGCTGACAACAGCGATTTATCTGGAGCACTGTATGCCTGCCCGGCAGATTTAACTGCCGGTACTGGGAGTACTTGTTTGAAATGATACCTCGCGCAGCTCCAGCAAAGCGTGAAATTACTTCTGATTCGATATGTGTGACTCTTTACCGAAATCTTAGAGAAACATCAGGTTTCTACAATATCATATAGCGAATTCGATTGGTCGCACTAGTGCGCACTCATGTCAGTGCACATTAAAGCCGTTGTACATAAATCAACGAAAGGATGAATGCTTAACATAAATATAGAAACATGTTAAGAATCGAAATCTTTAATTCATTTTATCGTGCTATTATGCAATTTTTTAAAAATATTTTTAAGCATTTTATTATTCAAGATATTTCATTTTCACATTCAGATTAGATCAGTGTACAACGGCTTTAATGTGCACTAGTGCGACCAATCGAATTCGCTAATAACCAACTCTTTTTGAATCGAGAGTGCTGTATTCTATAGGATTCTCTGTCTCCTCTCGCACACTTCGCCTCTACATCTGTAGCCTAACAAACAGGTAATACGGGTTTACAGCAAAGACACACGCCTTTCCCTGACCCACTTTAACTATTCCACACAAATATCCGATTGCACATTCGATAAGTCTCACGTGAGAGTTCATCACGAGAGATTCGCAATTGCAATGTTTCGTCCGGTTGCACATGCTAACGCTCGATTGTCAAATTATAGAATCAAGGAGGTTGATAAGTGACGAGAAAAGAAAATAAAGTATTCCGTGCACGATAGACAACTGTTACTTTGTTTAACATTTCCGGCGTAACTTTACGTAACATTCCGCAGCTTGTTCCGCGATAAATTCCACTCCCCACATATTTATTCTTATTCCTCGCACGTCTCGCTAATCTAATGCCGATCTTGCGACGAAATTACGTCACGGGCAGGTATCGATCGGGAGCAGGAAAGGATGGTATGCAGAAGTGAGGAAATGACGGAAATTCTCGCGGCGATTACTGCGCCGAGATATGAATTCAGGCCGGGTCTGTTTATACATTCGTCTACTCACTTCCTCGGAGCGTTCGTTCGACCTCTCGCGGATGTGTCTGCGAAACGACGATAAGGTATCGACTTAATTACGGTATCTGGTATTAATTACTCGGGCGAGCACACTCGATTGAGATTGTTTTTTTGTTGCACTCCGTAATTGCACACGCTCATTTATCTCGTCTTCGCACGTGTGTCTCGTCTTTCGATTTAACTTCAGCCTCAACTGGTCGCCAGTTCGTGCTGTCACGCCGGATCGATAAGCACGTCGGGGGCGGTGGGACCCGATGGGGTGATTTTGTGCGCGCGCACACGCACCCTACGACGAGGGTTCGATCGTCGGCGCACATTCGCACGGTTTTCGATACGCTGCTGTCGATTACGCGGTACAATCTCGATTTGTCTGAACTGAAGATTTAATGCTCGAGTGATCGATTTTCTCAAGTAATATAATTACGAAATCAATGAAAGAAGGAATGAAGAAATTACTTATTTACTTAATAAAAGATGCAAATAAAAGATTACTTTGTTTGTAAAACGCAAATTTAAAGGAATGCATGATTTGTAACATGCTTGTCGAATTTATTCTAGTAGGATCAATGTTATTTTTAAGCATGTATTGATTCAGCATTATTCTAGCTAATGATTATAATATTTTAATGATTCTTAAATGACTTGAAAATATTTCGTGAGAAATAATACTCGCAGCTCTTTCTCACTTTCCATGAATCACTTGAATTAATTTACTAGTAAATTTGGAAAAAAACGGAGGCAGCTCCAAGGAGGGAAGTTTGCGTAACCTCAACTGATATTTTACTATAAAATTCAAAAACAATTGTTTTGTCCATTAAACTAATCTTGTTAATAACTTTTTAATGAACAATATCAAAAATCTCTTTGAAGTTACTCAGAACAGTGAACCTTGATAACATATGTCAAGCTCAAGCTGATTGGAGCTGCCTTCGTTTTTGTCAACTTTTATCAACTTACCTCGTAATTGCGGATATCAAAATATCTCAAGACGTAAATGATACCCGCTCGATAGATTTATAGGGTGACACGCGACGGAAATTGAAAGAACGCACATTGAGTCAAATCGCGGACGGAGAAATTCTCTCCCGTTGTTGCGGCTGAGAAACTTGGCATGCAACTGAACCCAAGGTGAGACTAGCTACTTAGTTGCTGCATCTCGAGTGCAGCTGACTAGCCTAGATTCGCTTAGGCCTTGCGCGGACGAGTAACTGCGAACGACAGTGCAAAACGGAACGCATGCGCGAAAGAACCCGTTAACCGCACGTTTTATTACCCGGTCATTCATCCTACAAAGCGAATTTATATCGGCCGATGTTTGTGAACATTTTAATAAATAAAGCATTTATTGCGACGAACGAACGAATGAACGATATTTTTCCGGTGAAGAAATGTCACCGGACGTTCCACGAACCTTATTACATTCGAAGATGAGGGTGAGGGAGGGGAGGGAGGTGAAGGACGATTAACAAGAAGATCGCGTTGAAGCTACCTTCGAGAAGCTCGATGACTGCGTCACCCTGGGGCGCGTATTTCCGTTCCAGACTAATGTCTTCTTTCGTGGAACCGTCCGGGCGGCATGGAACTTAATTAACGATTCACGTCCGATAATTCGCGCGATGCCATAACGATAGCGCCTTAATTAACAACGTTGCGCCGTTATCAGCGCTTGAGGCCCCAAGGTTGCAGTTTTCCGAGTAACACCGGACGGATCGCATTTACGATCGAGGAGAGTAATGTGCTCTTGCCGCTCGTACATACGTACATTGGCTCGTAAGATCCGATAGGCGTCGATTGAGCGTAACACGAAGATTATTCTGACTCATTGTATCTTATTGAAACGCAGTTTGCCATGATAAGACGCGAAAATGAGAGAAATTCGCGTTGCTTCGTGACAGTTGGTCTTTTTGCAGTTTTAACCTTTCCACGGTTCAAATGGTTCAATCAAAACAAAATAAGGAATTGCCAATTAAGCTGATATACTGCGCATCTGTACATTCGCAGATTAAATCGAGAATATTTCGAAAATCGCGAAATATTTTACTTTTACCATTTATATGAAAAATTAAAAATTATGACATTATCTCTAACACAATAATTTTTTATTTGCACTGAGAAAAAAATATAGTTACTTTTAGCCTCAACCACAATTTTATAATATTTCTAACGATAAATATGATTAACTTAACTATATGCATCATTATGTTAACCATAATTACCGTTAGAAATAGTGGCGAAAAGTAACTATATTTTTCTCTCACAATCAGTATGAGATTTACGAATTCTGAAAGATTATTGATGTATTAGTTATATTCGAAATTTAATCAACAACCGCAATTAAACCAATTTCTTTTGTAGTGTTAGAAGAGATATTTTTTCTAATGATAGAATGTTTTTTTTTTACACAACGGAAAGTGCGAAAGAATTACACGCGGCTCGTGCAATCAGGAGGAACTCTAAAGAAAGGTAACAGCTGAGTGAGCGGCGTATCCAAAGACGTAGTTTCAAAAACATTCTCCTTCCTTGGGCACGGCACTTCCTACGGTTGGCGACGACCTCTTTAACGGCTCGCAGGCAACCGTCGTTTCGTACCGTTTCGAAGGCGGTGTTCCGCATCGTGATTGCCGTCGAGGAAACACGAGCAACTAAATCGCGCATAAGTTTTTCTCCCGAGTAAGCCCACCTGAACATCGAACGCCGGAAGGTTTTTCATGCCGATACCTCTCCGCGCGTTTGACTCGCTCCTTGACTCCATCTTCGACCCGTCAACAACAGTTTTTCCCCTCGCCGCCAATCGAACGAGCCGCGACAAAGTCGCACGATTGTCTCGCCTTATTAAAAATCCGCGATTTTTTCGTCACGAGTAAAAAATATTCGCTGTGAAATTACCGATGAACGATGCTTATCCGCTGGCTCGCAGCCTCCTCTCTTCTTTCACGTGGCCACAATCATTCGCACGACTTCAGTTTTTGCCGATGATCCTCGACGTCTTTCCCAAACTCATTTTTCTGTCACTCTTTCTCTCTGTGTTCGAGGGAAGATCACGTATGAAAAATTACGTAACCCTGTAGAGCCGAATAAAAAAAATACGAAGAAGTCAGCCTAAATCGACGCGATCGATCTGCCGAATTAGTTATCTGACTTCACGACTTGACCAGCTTTAGCCAACTGCGCGATATATGTTGATGCACGGCTGTTGCATGACGATGCGCTTATTGTTTCCCTTTTCCGCGCGATACTTTTGCGTCTGCGTGATAACTTTACAAACGCGCCTTCGATTGCGTAAATGGAATGCACGCGACGATCGATAGCAGTGTGGAGTAACAATAATAATATTTATTTATACTCGTTTATAGCATCGTTATTGATCATTGCAAAACGATTATACATATGTTGCATAAATAATACGCGATAAATGTCTCTTTTAATTTTAATTAAATCTGATTTGTTTACATGAAATTTTAGAAATGCGCGATTATGTTAGATTAATGCAAGAGGCTCTCCTTTTTAAGATTTGCCTTAAATGAACTTAAAATGATAGATAAGATCAGGACGCAAAGATTAACTAGGAAAAAGAATCATTAATGTGGGGAAGATTCAAAAAATCCGACTTGCGCAGCAGGGCGTATAATGCGGTTCCTTCGTTCTGCGCCCTGACACCTGTGTGAAAGAAGATTCCCTCCGAGTAAATTCACTCACCCCTGGCCGCCAAGGAGCCGTATGGAAAAAAATGGAGAAGGTTCGAGTAGTGTGCCTATGCCCAGTAATTATTCCGCTTGAGTTACCGGGCAAACGGACGGGCCCTTAGCGCCCCGAAGAAATTTCTGCCGGACGGTCCCCTCGTCGACGAAGAAGTCATTTGCATCTTTTACCACGAGAAAAGATTTCCGATGCCATTTGAGATAGGGTTAAGCTAGCGTGGCGAAACCTTGCGTGATCCGAAACACCGCATAGCAACTATTCGCTTGTTTCGCGAGTTAAGTGGGAATTTTTGTACATTATTTCTTCACAAAATAGTCGTTACACATTGTGTGCTATCGCTAGACAGGCCAGATATTAGATCACGTTTCAACGCGTTCTTTTACATCTTTCTGTTGGAAATCAATATGTCTTGATTAGACTGCTTTGTCGTATTTTTAAAGAGAAGGTTTGTTATCTTTAATGCCATAAGACTTATTGGCTGTGACTTATTTAGCTTAGCGTCATGTACGACTAGCATCAGTATTTCTAGCTTGGTGTATGTCTAATGAATATTAATGTTTGAATAGTATACCGTGACTGAGAATAATACACCCGTTGATATGCCTTTTTACAATTTTATTGTTTTCTTTATATCGATGAAATATTAATAATCATGTTGAAAAAAAAATTTAATTTTATTAAAGAATTTTATCTCATTTTTCGTACAATCGAAAGGCTTTGCTTCTGTTCGCGAGTAAAATGAAATATGCGTAATATTAATTGAAGTTGAGATAAAGCTAATAATGTTATCGGAAACTATTTTAACCTTGCGCGCGTTCTTGACTTCGTTTCTTATCGCGGGTCGTAAAAATTGTACGCTCTCGGCACTTGAGTATCGACGTTATTAACTTGTCGCTAATGCATTTCAGATTTGCTCGATAGCACGCGACCACATTCGCCTCGCATTCTCCATTAGTAATTATTGATATTAAATTATTTCTTCGTCTGGCAAATGGGACTTTCAACCTCGATCTAATTTCTACCTGACATTCATGAAGATGAAGATTTTAACTCACGTGATTTCTAATCTTATGCTCGTTTCGCACACGCATCCGAAATCTTTATAATTTGCATCCAAAATCACTCTCGCGTCCTGATTTCGATGTCGGGGGAGTCAGCTGTGCCTTCCTCCTTCAGCAGGCAACGAACCCCGAGCAATTCTTATGAATGGAATGCATATTCATTCAATTTCTGCGCGGTAGCGATGCACGTGTTGCCATCCACGGATCCGACATATGCTAAAATCTTTCGCGCCAACTGTCGCTTCCTGCATGAATCCACGGACCTTGAAATGTATTCTTTTCGCGAAGAGAAATCACCCCGGTCACGCTCTGTTCGACGAGGAAGAGGTTCGCCGCGAGAAAGGGGACAGGTTGCCACTGGGTGAAGAGTGAGTCAAGCGTTTGATACTTTTCCATAAAATCATTCCCCATAAAATCAGATTGTAAGACATTAAAGATTGTGCCAAGTAATACTTCATATATATTCTAAGAAATTTGGCGAGACATATTTAATATCTTTTCTAAGAATGCGGGGTAAATACACGTAGATAAGATAAAATGCAGACAAACAGAGATAATTTCTTTTGTATTACAAAAGTATATTTACTATAAAAGTGACAACAACATGAGTTTAATCCCAAAGAAAGAACCTCAAGGATCCCTTAGAATCATATGGTCCCTTTGACTGAAGGGTGCATGCGTTTACTGATCCCCCCGGCTGTTTAGATTTAAAGTTAGCCTGCGGTGTTACCCTTCCATACTTTCTACTGTGTAACTGCGGTTTAAATCGGTATAAAAAAGAGCTACCCTCCCTCCGATCCAACAGGAATATTTCCTGTCGGATGTTTTCATCCGGCAGCCGCGACGTTTCCAGAGGCGGAAAGCTGTACGAGAAAAGTCGAAGCGCGCGGCACCTCATATGCGTCCAATCTGTCTCCAACACAAGCTGCAGCCGTTCATAAATGTACGAGGGGAGAGATCGCGGGATAGACGAAGAAATCACGAAACACTTGGAAAAAGTAAATCACTGCTGGATATTAACGGAGATTCCGTTTCTTTGAATAAGCAAATAGAAGAAATGACGAAGAGAAATAAAACGAGAAAAAGAAATTGGATAAATAGTTTATGTGTTGTATTAAAAACTTGTCTTTGCATCACGGTTAATTAATATTTTACATTTTCATATGCAATTATTTGCATATAAAGTATAACGATATAAAGTAATAATAAAGTGCGCAACTGTCGAATACATTGCGCACTGAGAGAAAAATATAGTTACTTTTGGCCTCAATAATTGGCCTTTATAATTTTATAATATTTCTAACGATAATTATGACTTAACATAATGATGTACATAGTTAAGTTAATTATATTTATTGTTAGAAATATTATAAAATTATGGTTGAAGCCAAAAGTAACTATAATATTTTTCTCTCAGTGCGGTAGAAAACGCGGATTGTTGGAATGATGTGTTCCGTAAACAAGCATTATTAAAGAGTCCTTCACCTCGCGGCATCTCATGTAAGAATGTGAACTAGAAATTACCGTAGGAGATTTCTCAACTCTCTCGTTCCGATGTCGATGATCGCTATCGGATTAATTATCTCAGGAATCCCTTTAATAATTATCGTTACGGCACGCAAACACAGTTGCGATCTGCATTCTATCGAGCGGCACAATCTCTATATTGCGTGAAGCATCTTTCTATTTCTCCTCGTTTGGTTGTTTTTTTTTTTCCAAGAGCTCTCGATTATGCAGTTTTTAAATTTATCTCTGGAATTCACGGACCGTGATATTGCTTGAAAAAAAAAAACACGTTCTGCACCATTTAGACATAATTTATGAGAACTCGTTCGATCGTATCCTCTCGCATTTTTATTCAGGATCTCGGGCTATCGATTCTTTTCGTGGAATCAAGACAACCACCTACAATTCTATCCGCCCCCTTGAATCTCGTGCCACTAGACGAAAATAGATTTACGTAGGTCGTGAACGCGATACATCGTTTAGTAGTTTATTTCGCGTCCGAGTAACGTACGCTTATTTGTGGCAGGTCAGTGACGCGTACCAGTGCGTCCCACGCCTTAAAGAGAGTATCAGACGACAATTCTTTTGTGCTTTTAATATGTCGAGAACGGAAACTGCATCTTTTTGTTTTGTTGAATTTGTATTTCATTTTCAATTATTATTTGAATCTCTCCTTCCAGTACGTTCAACGATTTCATCTTTAAAAATTATAATTTCTTACTTACAAAATTATAATGTTTTGAGTTTAGAGATAACTGATTTATGTTGTTCATGCTATATTTTTCATTACGCATTCAATAACGCATAAAAATTCAATTTAATGATGATGTGATACATACGATAGAATATTTAGAAGAAAGATAATGCTGGCGACGAAAGCGCGTCGCGTGCATCCGATGAATTTTACAGACACATGAGGCACGAGCGCAGCACTTAGCACTTTCGGCACATCCTCGTTCAGATTCCCAAATATTTGCTCTCGCACTGTCTGGAACTCGCAGGAAAGACCCACGCAGACGTCAAAAACTTTTTTTTCGTGATCATAATGCGATACACGGCGAGATTGTCAGTGTATTAATTTGAGATAAAAATCGATATAAATTTTTAATTGAAGGAAAAGAACGATTTCTCATCCTTGAGTTGCTTGAATATAAGAAATTTCACTCTTTGATTTTTTTTTCATTTCGCGTTTCTTGTTTTAATTCGTATTTCTGTATAAGACCTTACCAAGCAAGGTAGGAGGGTAATTATCATTCCCCGTTCCCACCAGAAAATATTCACCGAGAGTAAGTACTGCGCTGTATTCTAAAGCATATAAATTTTAATTGCTCGTAATTGCTCGAGTACACATGTTCAGGGAATTCGCATTTATACCGAGAGAATATCATCCGATCCTAGGTCAAGATAACATGATACGAACTGCTTTTCTTTCTTCTTCGTATCTTTATTAAATTATCATGGCAATCTTTGTTATTTTGCTTTGCTAAATAATTGCTGTAATTTGTAACAAGAAAAATATTTTTAGGATAAGCTTTACTTGTCGTAAATAAGCTACAAGTACTAGTTAGTTATTCGAGTATGCTCCTCGCTGTTTCCATATTATCAATTATCGTTGTCGACTATGTTGTCAATTATCTATTACATATTTTTCATTTTAGCATTAATTTATTTAACATTATAAGAATGTTTATCAAGTTTAAATCGCAGTTATCATTTTCGACACATAACTCTACGAGATTATTTTAATTGTAAATTTACGTGTATAGTTAAAAAAGATATTTTTATTTTTCCATCATCTTCACGGACCAGCAAGTAAGACATGTCATTCATTAAGGGCTAAAATTACCGCCGAGCCTGGTGGAAAGTAGTTTCTCCCTATCTTACGCTTCTTAGCGCGATTTCCGGTCTCGAATGCTCTCGGTGCGATTATTGCGAGGCGTCACGCGAGCACGGATGCGACGCGTATTGTTCTGCCGCCGATGACGTGGATACTGTCCTCGATGCCGAGGAGAGAACGGCGCAAAGAGAGAAAGCCTGTGGGCGCATTCAATCTGGCCCGGAATTTAAAACCCCCCGACACAATCACCTTTCCCTCCCGCGAGAAATCCAAGACCCGCGCCGTGAATCCGAGAAGCGCAGGAAGTCCTTGTCCAACAACGTAATGCTACACTGTTAAATCCCGTATGTAACACTAGTCATGTGCAACCCCCTTCTCGCTCCTCTCCCTCAGACCCACTTACATCCGTTCTCGATCTGTCTCTTGTCTCCCTGTTATTACGAATTACCGGACGCAAGAGCGACCGCAGGATCGCGCCCGTTCTCGGCGATACACTTCGGCGGTATACTTTCACGAGTTCACTTCGAATATGACCACGACGTCCAGCTTATTGTTGTACGCAGAACAGACACTATGATCTCATGCGATCGCCTCGTGTAATTTTAGTGATATCTGCCGGATGTGTGTGTGTACGTCACACATATATCTGCTCCAGATATTACGTGACCGAACAGGCATATGCGTGCCACATCAGGATGCGGTACGCGTACCATATCAAGATATTAAGAAATGACCGCCAGCGCATTGGTTAATGTTAATCAAGGTTTCGACTAATTCTTTTTTCCTTGTAGATTAGCACTGCGATGTGAAAAATCGAATGCGAATATCTCGCTGAACTGCAGTTTCATCTAATTGGACAAAATTAATATAATTGAACGTGATAAAATATTTAAGAATTCTATTTCACAATGTATTCGATTTAGGACAAAATAGACGTGCGATGAATATATAGGTAATTATAATGTGGAGAATGCTTTTTGCAAATAAACTATATTATTATTATTATTATTATTAGAAACAGAATATAAAGCAATTTTAAAATGACAATATTTTCAAAGTAAGTTTGGAGTAGAAAATGTATGTTCTTCGAACAGAAGCTGTACTATCAATTTATAATACAATATTGTATACTTTTAAGAAGAAAGAAAAAATGTTAGAAAACTTCCGGATAGAAAAAGAAAAGAAATTAGTAAAAAAGAGAGGAAAAAGAAATTAAATAAGTAAAAGAAAACTACAAGCTGTGATATCAAAAAATGGAACCAAAAGTTAGTTGTAAAAAGAAATAGATAATTTAAGATATGAATATGTGATACAAATGTTAGCTAAAATATTATTGTAAACCAAGTCTCTCTTCTTGGCTGTAAAGTTGAAATGAATAAACTTATATGTATATTCAATACATTTTTATCTAAAAAAAAACGGCAATTTTTAACTTGAAATGGAATTAACAACTCTTCAAAATGGTCTCATATCTAAAATTATTCCACTGCTTTTTTTGTTACGCTAAGCAAGCAATTTTGACTCACCTTCCTCGCACTTAACAAGATTCTATCGCAAGCTATAAGAAGCCAAGAGAATCGGAGTTGCACGATCGATTATCAGAAACTACGCTGTACGAACATTGATTATGATAACGAGGTATTAAAATTCGCGATGAAAGAACCGTTCTTCGCAAGTTTATCGCGCCGACTGATGCTTTTCGTCAGCGAGGTGCGGAACGGTGCGTGGCGCTCCGTTAGTACGCGGTCGTTCTTCCACGTTTTAAAGGGACTTGTGCATCGAGCTGCATTCCGCCGCGGTTAATCCATTTACGTACGTCTATTTATAAGTGGAACACACGCCGCGTGCGTGTGTGAATTTCGACCCCNGTGCACGCACGCACACACGGCCGCGTGCGTCGCGGCGAACGGAGTGCGTCGCGGAGCCGTCGATTTTATTTATAGAATGACGCGGGACGAGCGTATGGTTGCAGGAGGGCATCGGGTGAAGAGAAACATTGGGGTGTACGTCGTGCAGCGAGGGAGTATCGGCCGAGAAAGGAAGTCTATTTCCGGAAAAAGGGGGGAAACTCTAATTCGCTGAGCCGTCGACGATCCGCGCGATGCTGAAAACGTCGTTTGATTTAAAAAGATCTAATATCGACACGTCATGCACGCAAAACGCGATCAATAGGAGTGAGAAACATCTTGGACAAATCAATATATGTAACAAAAAGGAAGAATGATTTTCCGATTATTAGTGAAGGCGCAATTTATATTAGGACTGTAGAGATTCAGGAAATGTAAATATTTCAGAAACTTCCGCGCTCTTGAAATTTAAAGGATTGTGTCAACTTCAAGTTTCAAGTGTGACCGTCTGGTCCGCGTTACGCACAAAGAGCGCTCTCGTAACGTTTTTTTTTTTTTTTCGTTTAAGTCGCCAGTAAACCGGATGCGACATTACTGCGCGTCACGAGTCATAAAAGTACGTTAACCTGTTTGGCAACAAATTTTTAACCGTTTCTTTTTTTCTCGAGCGATGGCGATTCCTTCGTGATAAAATTTAAAACGTGTCGCTCTCCTTCTCTCGTTTCGCTCGTTCGCCGTTATCTCGATGCGCCTCACTCTCTTTCGACGAATAATCAAAAACATATCCGAAACGAAAACCGACACCGGCTGTCAATTTTCATTAGGTAATCAACCTCGTTCTGAGACAACCTTGGAATTTAACTTGCAGTTTATTTGTGTAATTTCCGCTGCCGACATTTGCGATATATCTTGGATGAATTTTTCATTTAAAATTTGACCTTCTCTCTCAATTCTTCTGTTTCTGGTAACTTATTTGAAATTAAATGAAATTTAACAAAGATTTATTTATCGACCGTTAAAAAAAATACATTTTTATTGATGAAGGCTTCATCATAATTTCAGAGTTGATCTTTGTTAAACATTTGCAATTGAAATTGCAATTCAATTACACATGGCTTTAATGAAGCCCTAAGTTGACGAACTGAAGGTGATAAAAAAGACTTTTGGCCACATTGCTCGACTAATGCGTTCGTGGTAGCCGTATCTTCAGGCCCGTGCTCTTAACTGCTGCTAATGGCGATCCCTTCGGAGTGCCGGAGAAAGTAATCAAAGCCCACGACGCACGAAGGGAAGAAGCTTAGCAGGCGCGCGATGATCTCGAGCGCAGTTGCGGAGGCGGTGGTACGGAACGACCGAAACACAAACGGACACTCGTTTTTTCGCTCTTTATATTCAGGCTGGAAGTGATTTCACGCTCCGAAGGACCTCGAGACAGGATCTAGGCGAGGCATCCTGCCAGGGATCCTCCTTTCTTACAGGCACATCGTTTAGCCGTCAACTATTTTCTTATTAGTTTTTCTCTCGAGCCAATTTTCACGCGGATCATATTTATACAATCATTTAGATAATAGCCGTTATCACCGATTATCACACTCATCGCTTATCTTTTTCAAATACGTTAAATTTAATTTTANTTATTTAAATGTCATTTTTAATGACATTTCTCGTTGGAATATATTCTTCAAAAAACGGGAAGACGATTAGATGACATTATGTATATAAATGCAAACACATAAGAAAATTATAAATCCAATCAACAACATGTATGTTTCATTATGCTAAGAGTAGAGTTGAAAATATATAAAGATTGAAAGGGGAAAGAGAGTTGAAGTGGACGTAAAATTGGATATGGTCAATGATGGTTCAGGGACCTTGGTTGCGGCGGCAGATGGACAGTAATTTGTGTCGGTTCGCTTGCTGGAAGGATTCTGGAAATAGCCTCGCTCGTCGTTCTGTTCTGTTGTGATCCAGGAGAACAGGTCATGATTGTGATCAAATTCACGTCGATTCTCACAAGGATCCGTGAGAGGTAGGACGAACGACGCTGGCTTGGTGATTCGTAACCCTGAGCGACTCGATACGGTCAGTTTTTGCGGTGTGTCTTGGACAGTCTTGGTCCACCGGCCAAGAGAATCGGAGGAGAGGTCTCTCCGTGAGACATCCCTGGGGGAACCGCATATTGCAAACGCACTTACTTTGTGTAACCGTAATCCATCGGCGATGTATCGGTCAAACTTCAACGCGAGGGGAAAGCCACGCCGACTGAAATTTCATCGGGCGCTGAAAAAACGTATCGCAAAGACAATCGTTTTTTTTATCTTTATCGTTTACATCATTATTGCGATTTATTTGCGTTTCGCTCTTATTAGTCGTTTTTATATTTATATATTATATTTGTGTTGTATTTTTGGATTTTAGTCTGCGAAAAGAGAAAATTTGAGAACAAGTTAGAAATTCAACATCTGCGACGCACCTTTGCTTTCATGTTCTATCGAGTTAAAATTCCAACAATGTGCATAATTTTAACCGAAAAAGTCTACATACAATCATCCAAACATTTGCTTAATTAACCGTGATCGTAAATCGCTAGGTATAAATAAATCATGACTCATCGATGGAATGTAAACAGCAAGAAAGAACGGTTTCTTCTCCAAACAGTCGAATGACTTACGTGATTATTTTATTCAGCCGAGATTCGAACAGTATGCCATTTAGACAGATTTATAATATCTTCATGTCCGTTGTTATAGCTGTCAATGCGATTATTGTCAATTTAACGATGAAACATAGCAGCAATCAAATACGACAATTAAAATTGCAAGGTTGCATCGCATGATTCATCTTGATGATGCGTTTTTTGAACACAATATATCCTCAGAATAACAAACAAGTAATCAAGAGCTCTATTAATTAATTTATTAATATTTATATTTAAAGATCGCAAAAATTTTCTATCAAGTTTTGTTTCAAATAAGTTATTGATATAAATTTTCTAAAACCGGGAAATAATTCTTTAAAGAATTTATTTGTTGACATTTGAAGTTTTCTTTTCAATATGTAACAANTATCTTAATTATTACAAATTAATTAATTTTAGAATGTTTATCTATAAAATTTGGGAAACTTTTTGCATTGATTTAATTTTTATCTAAACATACTTCGTATATCCATAACATACTGACTATAGAGTCATCAGAAAACTTCAAGTATATTATTTTAAGTCCCTTTATCCGCGTGCAAGATATATATAAAAATAAATAAAGATTATTAATTTTTTTCCTTTTTGTATTATATAGGTTTTATTTTAGAATGTCGCTATAAAATGTCGGTAGACATAAGTGCGAGATACTAAAAATTTGAAAGTGCGAAATCATATGCAAAAAACGGACGAATGGTGCTCGCGTGGCGGGCCAGGCCAAACGGACACTCGAACCAGTTTTCGCGAAAGCCGAAAGTAAAGGGGTCGACGAAGCGGATCTCTCGATATGAATGTCCTTTAATTAGAGCGGCCTGTTGGACCTTTTCTCGGGCACGTGTTTGCAGGGTATTAGTTAATATATGGTAGACAAACCACGGGGAGAGACGTGGACAGACACGCGCTGCCGTTAGAAAGCGAAATGCTACTGGGCAAGTTCATTTTGGCCATTGTGGACATCATTTGGTGATCCTCGATCGGACATTTACCCCTCTCATTTAGGAGCGCCCCGACCCACCGTAAAGATCGCAATTTATCGCCGTTGCCGACACGCGTTTTCTTGCCAACCGTTTGTCTGGACGACAATCCGGGTTTTTCTCTGGGAGTGTGAGCAAACCGTTAAAGTTTTCGGCTGATTGATTCGCTGCTGTAGATACAGTTTGCAAAAGATCAAAGCAATATACAAACCATCGTTGGCAATTTATCATGATATTTGTACGCGATTATTATAATACGTGACATTTTCGAGATGGATGAGAAGATACGATCCTTTTTTCTAGCTGAGCCTTTTTATTCTAAATCGAAAGTCAGAACATACCTACGGAAATTTTTTTTTTTTGGTTTTCAAGTCACATTTAAAACATTTAAAAAAATGCAAAAAAAAGTTTCTCTGTAATCTCGGGTTAAAATCTTCAACTTGCTTTATTAATAATGAAATATTCGTTCCATTATCAGATTAAATAATGAAAGAATAAATCTAAAAAAATGATTGATAACTTTGTAGTAAAAAAGACACTGTTTGATAGATCGCGATCGTAAGCGATTCGTCAATATCGATCAGTCGGGAACTTTGTTACGATCAGGTGCTGTCCCGATCTAAACTGGTTCCATAGCTAATTCAATCAATTAAACGTACGGTGGGACGTATTACACGTGTATCAGCGATAGATACCCATTAAGTGTACATTCAACAGCACACCTGGACATGTCCTTCTGTAGAGCTAAGGGAGGTTTTGAATTTCAAAGTCATGAACGGCTTAAAACTTATTTTTTGTCGATCTATCATTCAGTACAGAATTCGAGGCAATATATTATATTATTTATAATTTTAAATTATTTTAATTATTAATGTCTTCTTAATATTATTATTCACTAATGCAATAATTAAAAACATGGATGTTTCGCGGAAATATGTGTAATAGGAAGAAAATTAATGCAAAATTTTTGAAATGCATATATATTTATACAAAACATTATTCATACGTTTTGATGATTTGCCATCAATCATCTCGATAGATGCTACGTGTGTATTCGTCCGTTGCAACGTATAACGGTTGAAAATCCATTTATGAAGCAACGTTTCGTCGATACTCGATTTAACGCAGGTATGGTTCCATGTGCCGAGAGGCACCGTATTAGTTACCATTATCGAAATGACTAGCTAGGATGACAGCCATTAAAACTATGAACCAGCTGCTTCCCTTCGCGGAGTTCCCCCCATGGAAGACCCCGTGGTGCATCGTGCATTATAATTAACCATATAGCGACCATGCCGAGTCACCCCCATGCTCGTATCGACGTACAGATAAGTAAACTATCCACCTACACAGGGTGTCTTTAAAAATATTTTACTGTTGTCATTGTAAAATTATACGTTATTTTAGAATCGTATTGTTTTGCAATATAAATATTATAAGCTAAAGAATAAAATATTTATATTGAAGATTTATTGCGCACAANGTTATATTTCATTTTGAAATTGGTGTAAGTCCATTTTTATAGATATTTAGATGTTTTTGTTATTTGATTTATAAGTTTATCATAATCAAATGTTTCAAATAAATATTGTACAGTAATGCATAAAACATGTATAAGACATTATCTTGAAAATTATAAACATGTGTAAGAATGTTTATTAGGATTATTACTTCGAAAATAGAATTCTTACTTATATTATTCTGTTAATATAACATAGATTATAAAATATTATTTTAATATGTGTCTTATTCTCTTTCTTCTTTGTACTAAAAATTTTTATGAAATTTTAAAAATATCTTGTGAATAATTAGTTATCATATACTATCTGTCGCAAAAATAACTGATTTTTTAAAAAATAATAAAACAATTTTTTAGAACAAATATTTCGTTTTATTCAAAATATATTTTTTGTAGCGATTTGCACGGTCAACTAATGCATGATTTTTCTGTACTTTTGTGGAATGTAAAAATATTCGTCACAGATCTGTAATAACGGGTCATAACGCTTTCCTTTCATGGATATTAAGTAGTAGAAACAAAAAGTAATTGCACCGCGACAAATCCGGCGAATCCAGTGAATAATGCAACACATAAACTGAAACAGAACTTATTGTTCAAAGCTCATTTTTAACCGATATATAAAAATTATTGTCAGTTTGGGCGCTACAACTCAATTTCTAATGATTTAAATGGCAAAAAATTTGTCAAAATGCCAATAAAGAATACCAATATTTTTCAATTATAAAATTTTCATACAGATGATGATACTAAGTTTTTTATTTGAAAAAATTTAGTTATTATCGCGATGCACCGTGTATGTATGCATTGTAATATTTTTCGTGTCACCCTATAGTTTTACCCCCATGCATTCATCGGGACCACCATGGCACGCGTCCAGGTGGATGTTACAAAATGTTCGTTACAAAACGCGATTCGTGTTTCTCAGCTGTCTAATTTTCGATGATTTCGACTCGGCTTCCACGTGTCGATTATCCTAAAACGTGTCGATGGAATATCAGATAATGTCGATTCGCCTGCCACATTTTAACGTCTGCATAACATATAATTTAAAAAACTTGGAATGATAATATGCAACACGCATTATAACGATAGTACTGTACTGTGTGAAATAATTAGATATTGTTTTCATCAATTAAAATATTAAATTTTTGTTTATAGAATTAATGATCAATTAATTGAATTAATCGAAAAAAGATACATGCAAAATACATAAGAGATAATATCATAAAAGATTATTAATTTAATTCATAATATTCAAGTCCACGTGCCATTAAAAAAATACGTGTAAATAAAAAAAAAATATATAAAAGATTTCTTAAAAATTATTCTTAATAAATTAAATGAGAGATTTATATTGTTTTAAAAAAATTATCAGTTTTTTACTTTCCATAAAATTATTATTTTATAGCACATATCTCACGATAATAACATGATTGTAAAATCGATTCATGATATATGTATAATTCTAATACAATATAATTTGAAGGGTGAAGAAATAATAACACAATATTTAGAAGAATGAAAGCACAATAGTTTATTACTAGCTTAAATGACTAAATGACTAGAGAACTTTCTTCCTAATTCTACGACGACATGTACATAGGACATTCTCCTGTCTCTCATGCGACGAGAGCGCGGAGTTGCGAATTGATGTTTGTAATCAATTAGTCTTTGGAGGCGCTGCATTGTTGGTTTCATCGTGGAACCAACTGTTTCAGGCTCTCGATGGATCGTCACCGCTGTGAAAAGTCTTTATAATATATAGAACTCGTTAAAAGTCATTTCGGTAAATCGCCCTATTTGATATAACGGTTTTTTTTATCAATTTCGACATTTTAGTAGCAAACGCGATTCTTACGGCGGTAGTCCATCCAAACCTCCATAAATCATTTGATGAATTATTTACAAAAATTAATTAATACCTTCATCGCGATTAATTCTAAAGAAGATTATTTCAATAATTAATCGATGATATATAATGCTTGAAAGACCAGAGAATAAATATACAAATTTCACGTACGAAAACGATCGTTAAAACCCCGCGCTTAAAATTTTAAGTTCACATTTAATTATTTGACAGTCATTTACTTTGTGCAGTCCTTTATCATTTCAAAAATAGTATTTAAATATTTAAATAACATTTTAACAACTCGCTAAAATATATTAATTTTTTAAGTAATTTTAAACTAACTGCATCCGAGTTGGTCGTTTTGCCGCTCGGCATATTTAAGTTAACATGGCGGCTTTTTCGCCACCGCAGCAAAACAGGAGAAAACTGCACGTGTGCACGGGGTTAGAGAATATGCGTTCATATCAGTTCAACGTCGTCTTCTACGTGGTTTTCGTTATCGTCGTTGTCGTAGTAGTAGTGGTCGTCTTCGTTGTTTTCGACGATTCCACATTTTGCTTCGACACATCCATCGTGGTCGTCAACGGCTTCTTGTTCACGTCGCACACTTTTCGAGCACGCCAGTAATCTGTAACAAAAATATTAAACGATTATTATTAAATATGTATTATTTAAATGTTATAAATAGTTAAAATAATATCGATATATATTACGTCAAAACAAATGAAATCAATAGAGAAGCCATTCACTCGGTTCATCTGATCTCTCGCCGTGTAAATAGATATGTATCTCCGCGAAGAAACACGTGAAGCTTTTCGTAACAAGTATATTTTCAAGGTTCCGTAGTAGCCTACGAAGTTTCGTGGATCGGCGGGGTCATCTACATTATAGCGACGTACCGTAACCTGTATAGGAACACCGTGAGGGAGAGGTACAAAATTTCCACAACAAAGACTGCGTCTTAGGGAGCACCCTAGTTCGATCAGGTAGCCACCTGAGCGCCCTACCCTCGCTTCTTTCTGCGTTTCTCTCTTTTTCTGACTGACTACTTGACAGGTGCGACTTAATGTTAACAGCACCGGTTTAGAAATCTGCTCTTTTCTCCGATATTCTGACAAAAATCGCGTTTGCATCTCTTGTTTTGTCATGAAAAGCCTACAAAAAGTCTAATATACGAAACGAAGCAGAAGAATCACTCGCATTATGTAGCTTAGCATTAACTCTGTTAAGCTTTTACCTGTTTATGTTTACAGCTAAGAACATAACTTCAGGAATTATGTGTTTTTATAACAGTTATTTTGACCAAGTTTAAAGGTCTTGATGGATTTTTTTCTTAATATTCTAGTGCGATAAAATCCAGATAATGTCAATTTCTACTAATGAAACTAACTTTATCTCGGATAATTTGCTTCCTATCTTTTCAAATGTAAAAATTAAAAAAGATGAAAAGTAAATTAAACCGAGATTAAAATTAATCTACATTGGTAGAAATGGATATTATATACGTATCGGTCATTCGTATTCGCGAATTTAAAGTATTAAGAAATATTAGTATTCACGAATTGACATTACAACCGAACGCGATTCGGACCGATCCGCGTTCGACCTGAAAAAGGTTGAAAAAATCCACACAATGGCCATATGTCGAGGACATGATCCTTTCTCCGCGCTTCTCTCTTTTTGGCAACGGTTCGCCATATGGTGCGCGAAACCAACTTCTTCCTCGACCAACATCCTTTCTCTTTCTCTCTCTCTCTCTCTCTCTCTCTCTCTCTCTCTCTCTTTCTCCTTTTACCTCTAGTCGCGCTTACGATTTCGCTTGTCAACATCTGTTTCCACGCCTCAACGTACCGCGATAGTAGAGTAGATCCTAGATGCGTCGAAGAAAGCTCAGCGCTTACCTGTCCATATGTCTCGAACGTCATTCTAGCCTGAAAACTTTCTTTTGTTCGCGGATCCGAACGCCGTCTTCTTAGCGCGTTCTTCACTCGAAGGATTTTGTTAGAATCCTCTATAAGGCATCTTCGATTTTATGACGAAACTACAAACGGATCACGAAGTCTGCTTTAAGATGCGATCGAAGGGGCTCTTTGTCAATATCTCAGAATCGAAAGATTTTCTATTCCACGGCGGAAAAAATAATGTTGTGATTATCCTACGTTTTCTTATACAATCCATGGTTATTTTTCTCCCAGTCGTAGATAAAGCGCTTTTTAACGTTCTCAATTTAGACAGATATAAAAGATTAAAACATTTTAATATTTCTTTACTTGACAAATTTATTTATTCTAAATAAATCTAAATTACTTTTTCAATCTGAGGATAAACGCAACAATGAAATGTAAACACGTGACGACTAAAGTTGTTATTAAGTTAATTATTAGAAAAAAAATAAATAAATATATGTGGATGCGCACGAGCATGTGCATGTGTACTGTACCTTGTATCGTTAAGATAATTAATTCTGTCAGTTCTTGAAGATGTTAGATACATAAAAAACAAGTGCGAATTAGTATATTTAGCCCTTGTATTTGCATCAAGTGCAACTTGTCCCAGCAGGTGGTGCGCGACCTTCGTAAGGTCCCGCGCGGCATAGTATCGCGTGTTCGCGGGTCCGATTTAATCGTGGGAAAAGACGTTTCAGTCGTCACAGGCCCTTAGCAAGGGCCAACAAGTGTCGGTGGAAAAAGAGCTGGTTGCGCCGTCCCGCTCTGTTGAATTTTCGAGGGTCTCGTTGTGTTCCAGCCCAAGAAGTCACCGTATGGGGGATTATCAGTGCAAATAGGTAGAGGATCTCGGTCCGAGGTTGAGAAACCATAAGTTTTCCCTCCCCCCTCCCTCCTTCGGTATTGCGTACGTGTGTTTCAACGTACGGGTGATTTTTATAACTTACAAACCGTTATGAATTCCTATACAATATCAAAAAGACTATTAGAACCGTTCTACACGTTCATCGAGGAATAAATATTTTTTTTAGAAGCCAATCTCTCTCCCAGAGAACAAGGCACATTTGACCCGGGAACATGCGATTTGCCCGATATTATCGCGTGCAGAAACATGCATCATTTTGCACTTGGTCGAGAAAATAAAGTATCCATTGTGCACAAGAATTCATGCCTAGTAAAACGAGAGAGGCGGGCGTGATTGTGTCATGCCTGAGGAATCCAAGGAATGCAATCGCGAGTCTCTTATACTCCTTGGAAATTGGGGGCCCTTCGATGACGCATACATGTGCGTCCTACAGGTACGTTATGTCGCCCGCCTTAGACGAATGACTCATGGGCATGATCTCATTCCCGATCGCGTCGTTCCTTCCCTAACTGCATCCTGCGTGAACGGGCGGCCAATCGCTTCTCACGATCACGCACCACACGTGTCCATTTTTTTATCTTCTCGTGATAACGCAAGTATTTTTTTCGTGGATATGTTTGGTTGCTACGTAGACGAACCAGTGGATGCTTTCCCAAATATGATGAAATTGAATGTAAAAAAATATATAACTTATTATTATCAACCAAAATTTTTAAACAGAATTGAAATTGTTAATTACTTTTCAATTTGTTGAATATTCTAAATTTCAAAATATTCTGTAGTTGGATAACTTTTTTCAAATATATAAATTTTTAAAAATTATCAGCAAAGATTGCAGAAATTATTTATTTATGTCTTGTAAATAAATAATTATAAAAGATAACGATTAAACCTTGCTCATACATTTTAATTATACCAAAATTCCCAATTGATTAAAGATTCGTAAATAAAAGAATTGTGGCAATTACGTAAATTGTTTTTTAGAAGGGCAAACGGCAAATCTTTAGTTTAGAATTGAAACCATTTGGATTATCGCTGCAACGGGTCTCCGACTCGTTTATGACGCGTGCTTCTGGCGTAAGAAAGGACAGGGTGGATGGCTGGTCAAAGGAGAGCGTAAGACGGGTAGTCGGGAGTATTCTGGCGAGGGATGGCTATAGAGAAGAGAGGAGGAGAGAAAAGGCGGAAGAGTGAGACGGCCGGCTTAGAATAAGAAAACAGGTCGGAGCCACGCGACCAGGTCGCGTCTGCGCGCTCGGCTTCCCTTTCTTCATCACGGCTTTCCCGCCAAAAAGCCGTGGCTCCGTTTCTACCTGCGATAGATTCGCAGATCCCATTCCAGCGTCCATCTCATTCAGCAGGCTAAATAGCAGTCTGCTAGTTAAAAGAGACCGATTCGAACGACGGAGTTGGCTCTCTCAACGACGCATTGGTCGCAGGACGCAAGTCGCCGAGTCGCCGTTTCCATGCCGCGCGAGTATCATTACATAATTCTGTTGCCACCTCAATGAACTTTCCGGCGCAGCATGCCATATTGAATTATGTATGTAAGAGATATTTTTAGACCCGTGTCCGCGGGTCCCATTAAACCCAACAAGTCGTTATTGGCCCGACTACTTTCGCGCATGATACATGCATTCCGCGAAATTTTCGCGCGCTGTCCGTCCAGGGGTAAATTTGTCGAACGTGTCGCGTGAGTCATGACCCCTTCTTCAGAAACCCATCCCTCATGCATATTCCGCGGGCGCGACGCATGCGACGCGTCCGCGCTGCGCCGAGCGACGTCGATAAAGTTCGCGTTCGTTGATATTTCGCGCGAGAAGAGAAATGTTGCTCACCGTGAATGCTGGTCTGCCTTGAATACGGATTACTCCGCTTTTTGCCGGGCGACCGGTCGCTCCTCTCGTTGTTCCGCCTCTGGTAATTATTCTCCTTATCTTCGGAGCAGGGGTCCACTCCCCATCTTCTGGCGAACTTGCTCCTCTCCGCGTCCAGGGCCTCCTGGAGCATCTCGATCGTCTCCCGCGGGTTCGGCCGGCCGAAGAGGCAGCGTGGTCCTCGCGACGTCATGGTCGTGCTGGGCAACACCGTGTAGTAGATTCCGTGGCAAATCGAGGCTGCCAGCATCTCGGGAACTTGTTGTGTTTCCACCGTAGTGTTCGAGCGTGCGGCTTCCCCGGGGTGTAGATTTTCGTCTTTACAGCTCCAAGTACGTACCCCACGGGCCTCTCAGCGTTACACCCACCGGACGGTCGCGGCTACTCCGCTTTTTTCGGTTCGACGTGTTCCAAGAGAGCGGCCGAGTCCTCGGCCACGTGAGTCTCGCTGATCCGCTCGACTTTTCTGTGAAGTTTCCTCCGATTCTCTGAACGCGGGCTCGCGCGACGTCGAGCTCCGTCCAAGATCCAATCGATCCTCGTTCCTCACCGTTCCACGGTCTGACTGCTTCTGGTGGGAGCGTTCTGGACGGTGGGAGCAGTCAGCTCCGGATCCGTTTGAGCAAAGCCACGAGGTCCGGTGTTTCCCTTTCCACCACGCTTTTGAATTCAAATCTGATTGGCGCGCCGCACAGGCTGCGCACAAAAATGGCGCGAATTTCGCGTAGCGACGTCCTCGTCGCGCGCACGGCGCAGTCCGCTTGCACGCTCCTCGTCCAACGCGCGCGCTTTCCACGTGTACCCTCGCCACTACGTTCTCCTGTTTGAAATAGTCCAACGGATTATGCTAAGCGATTTCTCGTGGTAGGGAAGTACGCGCGCGCATCGTCGAGCGTGCTTTTTGCCCTGTTTTTAAGTAGTACGACGTATAGAATGATCACGATCGCGATTCGAGCGTGTCGTGATGGGATTCGAGATGATCTTTCTTCCGCCGAGCTTTTTTTCGGATCGCGTTGGTGCCCTTATCGATCGCGGGAATGAAAAGTCATAACCCGAGAGAAAAATATAGTTACTTTTGAGAAAAACTATAATTTTATAATATTTCTATCAAATAAATATGATTATCTTAACTATATGCATCATTATGTTAACCATAATTATCATTAGAAATATTATAAAATTGTGGTTGAGTCCAAATGTAACTATATTTTTCTCTCAGTGTAGCCTTGAAAATTATTCTCTCTTTTCATTTTTACATGAATAAATAGATATTTAAAATCTATTTCTTAAATCGATATCATTTCTTAAAATTAATTTCTTACACCCTTACAGAAAAGTATTACTGTGCAGTAATAAATTGGCTAGTAATAAATCAGTAATTACTGAATAATTACTGAAAAATTACTGAATAATTACTGAATTACTGATTTATTACTAGCCAATTTATTATTGCACAGTAATACTTTTCTATAAGGGCAATTTATCCACTTTTAAGAAATTTATTTATAAAAAAAAGTAAATTTAAATTAAAGTCTTAGGTATACAAAATAATTTGTATTTTCATATATTATATTTTGTTTAAAAATAATTATTCATTTTATTTACTCCTTTTGTAAGCAATACTATGATAAAATGTTAGATCAAACTTGACGCTATTATATTAGAGATATAAAAAGTTTGTCTTCTTATTCAATTCTGATTTAGAGTGATTTAAATTTAGAAATTGAACAATATTTCTCCAAAAAAGTTTACGGAAGAATAGGTGGTTTTGATCCTGCAAGCTCGCGCACCAGTGAAACTGCAGGACAGTTCGTCCAATTGTCGTGGGCACGATTGCCCCGAGCATTTTTGCGGGAAGTCGGGCGTTCTGCAGCAAGAAGAAAAAACGGTCGTCCGAGCAGGTGAAGCGGCCGGAGAACGAGAGGGAGAGACCAAGTGGAAGCAAGTCCCAGGCAGAGAATCGCCCTTCGAGTTCGCCGCAATCGCTTTCTCAAGCGCATAGAAGTTTCGATAAATGTAACTCATATACGAGTCGCCGTAACCATAATCGTGTGGTTTTCACATAATTTAGCCCTGTGACGTAAAGGGTGCATTGCATTATATGCCTACTTAATATCGTTTATATCGTAAGATTAATATCCTGCCACTTTCCACTGCTACATCTCGTTATCTCCCCGTTTTTGAATTGGCTGCGCCACCGCCAGTTAATCATAATCGCGATGTTTTACATTATCTTTTTGCGTGTTCTATACATTTTTCATGAATACCGGGCATTGTATAGCAAGTCAACACGACTCGATACGGTGGGGCGCTCGCAATGGGATATTCAAAATGGGAAGAATGAACTGAGGTCTCACCTCTGACCCTTAAGCGTCACGGCGTTCCTTTGAAATCTTCCTCCAACAAAAATCGATTTGATGATGATTTAGCTCGTTTATGGAAAAACGTGACCCGTACCGTGAACCACGGATCGTGGTGCATTCATATTTTTTACCGCAATCAAGACTTATTCTTTTTACTGCGTTTTCTTAAGTTCTCTGAAGATGCTAACGAGGAAGAAAGATCATTTATATTATTAAAATTACTTTCATCCGAGATATATTTTATTCCAAATATTGTTGGCTTTGAATGTTTTTAAATATACAGGGTGTTCCCGAAGTTAAGTGGCCAAACTTTAAATATGATTTTAAGACCTCAAAACAAAACAAATTTTCCTCTGGAAGTGTGCTCGCAAACGCTTCGTTCAAGAGATATTAATTTCTTAAGTTGCAGAACTATAGGAATAAATCACTAATAATAATTAAAATAATTTAAGTTTATCTTCTTTATTGTTTTATAGAAGTGAAAATTTAATTATTGTTTTTTCTTTGCTAGAAATTAAATAAATATACTTAATATTTTAATACTTAATATCGCTACCATTTGCTCGTTTTGGCTTACAATCTTTCTTAATTTACTTTAAATATATTAAATTATTAGATGTACAAATAAAAAGCATGTGCTGTGCATGTATAGATGTAAAGTGAAGCGTACATTGTTGCCGCCATGAGATTCAAATCGCATAATTATAAATGTCTCGCGCGATATATCGGATGGACAATCAAGTCACGGCTATATCACGACTAGCCGAATGACAGGGGTAAATTCGACCGTTACAGAAAAGTATGGGGAACATTGCAGCGTAACTCGCCGACCGTGGTGGATGCGTGTGCGTGCACACGCTGCATCGTGCGTTCCTCTCGTATGCTCCATCATGGACAGGTGAACACCGTGACCACCATGGGCCAGCGCCCGTAACGATCATTACAGCTTGTGATTGCCTCTTGAGATTTTTCCTGCAATATCCACGCGGAAGGCAGTTTGACTGTTATTACTGATTATTACGCATTGGCTGATTACTCCCTGATTACTTCCCAATGTGACATCAGATGCAACTTGCGAGATTGCTGACGCATTATCTGTCGATATAAGAAATATTTTTTGTAACAAGGAATGCACCTAATAAGAATTCGAGGAGGATTTGTACTTGTCGAGCAATCGGCACTTCAAATCTCTTTAACGCATAGTTATTAATGCGTAAACCTCGATGTTATCCTCCAGAGCGTAAATCATTTCTCCTGCTCTCATTTCGGCGCAGCCGTTGGATCTCTGAGGAAATGCCGACTTCCTCTTCGTTCAAACGCGGGAACGTCAATATCCATGGGGGATTTCGTGGTTCGAGTCCCCGCGCTCCCCATCGGGCTCCCGCTTCCGGTCCTGGTCAAGCAGACCGGAACACGCGGGGTCTCCGAGTACACCGTGACTCGGAACATCGTCAAAAATTAGGGAGAAACCGATCTGCAGGGGTTCCACGCCAGGATGTAGCTAATGCCACGACTTTAACTCGTACCGAAGACAATTACTGGCTCGATCATTTTTCACGGTTTTATGATCGATCTAATCGACGGCGTGTTCACGATTTTTGAAAATTTCAGACAGTTATATATGCTACCATTATGTCATTAGTTTTTTATTTTATTCTTTTTCAATTGCCTCGCATGTATAAAATTGAAAAAGGATTGAAGGAAGAAAGAAAATTTATATATTACGTTATTTAATTAATATTAATTCGATAAATCAACAAAATTTATAACGTTTAACAACAAGATAGAAATCCAAGTTTT